>ARYC01017961.1:0-61209 GCA_000711775.1 Oxytricha trifallax
AGTTAATTCTATATTTTATTTTTGACAAAAGCTATTAAGGTTTGGCTGAGTTGAATTAAACACCTACGGCCTATCAAAATACGATGAAGAACATAAACTTCTAATTTTAATGATAATAATATTTAACAGTTAATAATTTAGTTTTATTGGGAAGCAGAAATACTTTAAACAATTCCTTTATTTCAAATCATTATAATAACACTAATACACAGCTCAATAGACAAGCTTACTAGCTTTTGAAACAATAAAAACACCAGCTATTCTTAATTATTTATACAAATCATTACTTTTCTTATCATAAATTATACTCAACCCCTTTATATATTATCTGAAATGATAACTCCATTATGTTTATTGATGATTCTTAGACCGACAGCAAGCCCTAAATTAAATCTTGAAGCAAAACGAATCACAGCTAGATAAAGTGCCAGACACCATTGCAAACCCCCACTTGAAGGATTAATTCATAAAAGTGAGGAAAAACGTGATGAGTCGCATAATATCCAATGAAATTTATGATAAAACTCTCAGTGAGTGGAAGCTTCCCAAGTTAAGAAAGATGGCAACCAAGAGAATGCAGGAAGAAGAGTTAAAGGAAAAGGAGAGACAAATAGAGAGCAGGAGCAAGAAAGAGAGACAATAATTGGGAAGAGAGTAAATTGATAGATCCAGGATTAACAGTGAGGATATTGATTTTGATATAAATGATGAAGAGAATAGAGAAAATGATTGATTTAATTTAATTTATAAATTATTATAAATATTTATAATTGATATTTGATTAATCAAACAAGATGTAGATAATTTAATCATACATTAGTAATTCAAAATAATTATATAAATATTATCATCTAGATGGCTTCGAGGAAAAATAGAAAGATTTTATCTTTATAAAAAGCTAAATTATCAACTTCACTTAAATATTGCAATTAAGAAATTAAATTTTAAAACTAATGGGAAATCCTTATCTCTCCTTCATTAGCAAATTGTATAATTATTCTTGATACTCTTTTTAAATTTGATTAAATCACTTATATAATAAAATAATTGCCAATTAATATTCTAAAATTTACCATTTATATTTTCAATTAAAAATCACTAACATTATTTGATTTATTCATTATTATCCTTAAATAATACATTTAAATGAATAAAACTATTGAGAAGAACCATTCAAATTTTAATGAGAAATTCTATATAATTATAAGATAAATATGCTAAATTATTTTACTCAAATTTGAACTTTAGTGGCAGCAAACAAATAATGAGTAAAAACCTAATGTGAACATATAAATAAACTGAAAAATTAATACAAATAAAAATCATGAATTTATAATTAAATTCACTTGTATAACTTATTCTGAATAATATTTTAGTAAATTAAATAAATAAGTTTGATTGAAGAAAATTCTGTAAGTATATTAGTTATAATTAATATCTTTTAATATGAAAAATACAAATATTATCTGTCTATTCTTGTTGTATTATTATTAGCTAAGAAACTTTAATTTGAAATTGTTTCGCAGCTCACTTTACAATATATTTTTCAAATTTATATGAAACTCTTATTGTCTTTCTTACAAAAATTATTCTAAATAGCCATCCTAGAAAGAGTAAATGGAATAGCCAGTATATCTTGGTATTAGAGTACCAAGGGAGACCACTCATTAAATAAAAAATAATGAAATATTTTAAACAAATTTTTTAATGACTACTACCATAATGTGCCAGCATGGAATCTTTGAAACCCTCAATAGAATTTCGTATATTAAATTCAGAAAAACTATCTCTCATGTTTTTTTATTTAAAGTCTTTTACTTATTTATCTTTAGACCAAGTGGCTATAGCACTATAGCTAATAAACTCTTTGATATACAACAAATATTAGAAATGAAGCCTAAATTTAATGAGTTTATTTAATTCAAAGTCTAATCAGATTAATTTATGTGTTTTCAATTCTGATATAATACTAATATCAGGTGACTTGTCTATGTGTTCTTCATATTTTAACTCTTGAAAAAATCTACTAGATGTTACTAGATCATATCTGGTACCTCCACGCCATTGGTAATGCTAGTTTAAAAGGGAGAACATGATTTTTGGAGGCCTAGATTTCTAATCAGTGATGTGTTAAGAAACTGTTTAATTTTTAACAATAGTCTTGATAAATTTGTAGGTTTTGCAACATACACCCTCAACAATGTAAATTACGCAAAGAATTACGAATAAAATTTATCAGTTAAGCTTTGACCTTTCATTATAATTACCAAATCTGTTTTAGTATTCAAGGTAAATTATGCTAAATGCAAGAATTAAACTAATTGGCGCCCAATTATAACAATCTGGGTTTTAGTCTGACTTCTTTACAATATTATCTTCAAAGAATTCAACCTTCTTTTTTATACCAGTCTTCGTGATAGCAAATCCTGTTCCGTTTTTCTTATTGTTTTTCCAGGTAGTATGAATTTTAGTTCGACTTGGTAGAGTCAAAACACCCTCTCCGTTTTTCATGTTATTAGACCAATTACCCTCGTATGTTACACCTTTACTAGTTACTTCAATTCCTTAACCTTCCTTTTTACCATTAGCCCAAGATCCTTCGTAATAACTTACATCTATGTTCGTAAGTCTACCTTTACCGTGTCTTTGTCCATTCAAGTTTGTCTCACCTTTCGAAATCCCTAAAACCCCTTATTGAGTTTTAAATTTATTTTTATTGATATGGGTAACTTTTGGGGTTAAAGTTTATTAAGGTTATAAAGCTACTATATTATGCTGGTTTTAATAAAATTATGAATTTTTTAGGAGAACCTTTTTGCATATACTTTATAGTTTAATGGATATGAATTTAACATAAACAATCATTTTGAGAAACTTAAAATTTCATTTATTGATAGTTTTATGATATTTTAGAATAAGCAACTGAAAATATTAGTTTAATTATTATATTCTTTTACTTTATACTATGACAATATTTTTTAAGAATTTATTACAAACAGTAATAATAATTTAAATTATAATTAAAATTAACATTAAAAATATTTGATATATTTTTAAGAAAATAATTAATTTATTTATCTCATTTCTTTGAATTAAATTGAACAAAACTGTGTTTAGAACTTAAAAATATTCTATTTCCAAAATCACTAGTAGATAAATAAAATATTAAATATAGATATCTTTTAGACTGGTCAATTAAATTTTCTATTATGTTTAATGATATTAAATTTTTAATCAAACTTTAGATAATGATTTAAACTTTTTACAGTAAGATTATATCACACAATAATCAATAAATAAATCATGATAAATTAGGAGACATTAAAAACCATATTAAAAGCACCTAAATTTAAAGTTAGTCACACTCTAAATAAAATAAAGATTTATTTAACTTGAAGCGTCTCATTTAAATAAATACTATGAGGAAATTTTAAAAATTAAGGACTTCAATTTAAATAAATTA
This sequence comes from Oxytricha trifallax, assembly GCA_000711775.1. Classification (NCBI taxonomy): domain Eukaryota; phylum Ciliophora; class Spirotrichea; order Sporadotrichida; family Oxytrichidae; genus Oxytricha; species Oxytricha trifallax. Next base: position 3,464 of record ARYC01017961.1, read on the forward strand.
TAGAAATATAATCCCTTTGATAAAAATATACAAAATATTTGAACAAATGAAGATCATATATATATTTTCATAAAGAATTAAAGTTAAAATGATTATTATTAAGAATTCAGAGCAGTACACGATTGAAGTAAACAGAATAACAGACATAAAAACAAAAAACTTTGAAACAAATTACAATTACCCACCTAAACTCCAAAAATTACCCATTCTAATAAAAAATACATTTAAACACATGAAGGGATATTAGTAATTTGATTATATAAACTGCCAATCTCATTTCTCATTATTTTCTTTAGTTCTTCATCAATTAATTCTTGTTCGCGTATTAAACTTATATAATTTAATATTTAATTTCGGGGGGGGAAGTTTCCTGCCCCATAAATAAAAATATGTAATTTTAATAATTTTCAAAGAATCTTTATCATCAATTATGATGTAATTTTTTAAAAAATTTAGCTTCAAATATCATTTCTACCTTGATAATGAATTTAAAATTTAATGATAATTACATTAATTAATAAATAAAAACTTATTTTAGCCTTGTCAGTAATATATAATTTGATAAAGAATAATTATGTACCTTGAAAATTATATAATAATAAATTTTTTATAGTACATGATTATGGTAATTGAAATTGAATTTATTGTTTCTATTAAAATTATTTCAAAAAACATAAATTTTAATGTTGGGGGCAGGAAACTACCTTTTGGGGCAGGAAACTTCCCCCCCTTAATTTAATTATTTAATAATTGGATAATATAAAACTTAATTTTTACTAGATCTATAAGCGGGTGCTTTCAACCATCTGAATTTAGTAATGATCCTCTTATTTAGACATTTTAGTTTTCTTCTCTAATTCTTATTGTTGTATTAATAATATTTTTTAATTTAAATTCAAAGATTCAACAATCTCTAATTATGAGATATTAATTTATATTATAAAATAAAATATTTCACGATTTTAATCAAATATTAAATATGAATAAAATCATAAATAATTCTCATAATTATAAAATATTTTAGTTAAAGCAAAATATAAAATACTTTATTAAACAATATAGTATGTATGCAGAGATGTAGTACAATAATAAAAAATATTGATTTTTAGGAAAAATGATCTATTATTATAGGAATAAATTTGATTTGGGAAATGAAATTAAAATTAAATAATTATATAATTGAATTTTTGGCAGTTACTTTCTGGAAACCCTGACAATATGGTACTCTTTCGATAGAGAATTTAAAATCAGCTGGACTTTACTATTGACGGTACCCCTCTATCACATCCCTGGAGCGAGATAACTTGAGTTTAATTAGAGCATTAATATCAACTAAACAAATCACCCAAAAATAAATTCAAGTTATCTCGCTCCAGGATGCGATAAAGGGGTACCACCAATAGTAAATCCAGGCAACTTTAAATTCTCTATCGAATAAGTACCATCTTGTCTAGGTTTCCAGAAAGTCAACTGCCAATAATTAAGACTAATACTTATTTATTTTTAATTCAATTTCCTAAATCAAATGTATTCCTACAATAATTTAAAATCACAACTTAATCGCTCCAATTATTATAATTATACCTATAAAATATCTCTAAATTAAATATAGGACTACTCGATAAAGGTCTTAATGTATTACAAATCTTGAAGGGAATTCTAATATTTTTTGTGATAGTAAATAAGAAAGTTTTTAGACCTGAAAAACATTTTTTTTACTATACTAATTTTGTTTTATTTAATTGAAATGGCAATAAGGACTTTACACTTACAAAATATTTTGAAATATACTCTTTAAATAGAATTTCATTCTTAGTATGATTTCAAATTTGTTAATTCTTTTCAATTTTTCATTATCTTTTTTTCAAAATAATAATATATTAAAAATTAAACTAAATTATTTGATGCTTTTAATGAATAATTAATCTTCCTGGAGCCTAGAAATTTTGTTTTTTATTTTTATTGAGATGATTTTTTAAAATCTGACATTAATTCTAATTTAACTTAATCATAAAATTTAAGTAAATAATAATAAATTATATCAATAGACGAAATTCAAAGCTAAAGATAGCAAAGAAGCACTTAGTATGCCAATATCATTAGCTGCAGTACATATAGTCAAAGCCAGTTCCTTTTCATTCTCAGCTAAACCATTCATAGTATCTCCTTGATTTTCATTATCGCTCATTTCACTAATAGTCGTATTATCATTACTTGTATTGCCACTTTATAATATCCAATACATAACATTAACATAGGAGGCTCCTCCCATTAATCCAACCCAAATCATTATAAAGATAAGTACTAAATAACTCTCACCTAATAATCTCCATCCGCCCAATGAAACCAAAAGCATCACCACGAAATTCACAAATTATAGAGTAGTTATTAAATGAACTTTCTGTATCTTTATTAGTGATAATGAACTTCTTGAGATAAATACACCGATTTAATAGCTAAATGCCATTATTGCATAACCATTGACATACAAATAATTATCATTATTTTAAACGGTCACAGGTTAACCAATTTATTTATCATTGTGTTCAGCTAACATTTGTCTTGAAATTTTATCACAAAAGCTAGTCAGAATGGTATATTCTAAGAAATAAACCAGCATTAAGTTAATAATGAAGTAGCCTACTTTGCTTAAAATTTTCTTAAATTCATGTGTATTTAAGGTTTTGTTAAGCATTATATCATGCTGCTGTCTATCAATCGAATGTTAAACACTGTTTTAGTTTTGAGTGAGTAGGAAATCTTGTAGCTAGTATTCATGAGAAGACTTTCTTGTCCCGTGAGTTGCTCTCAAAATGCTTGGTAATTTGTTAATAGAGGAATTTAATTTGTAAAAACAGAGATAGTAGACAAGTGCTGATGGGATTATTGAGAGGAATATCTAAGCATTCAATTAAATGCTTGCATAAAAATACATCAATCAAATACCTTTTTGGTAATTGCTCATGCCCATAAACTTCATACTTAGAATAAATCCAGCTCCAAATATTCCAGCAAAACCAGTTCCAGAACTAAATGCTCCCACCATTTATTTATCAGGCAGATATTAACAGAATCCTAAAATAGTCGATTCACCAAGAGCGCTACTCACACCTAAAAGCAACGAGGATATCAAAGCAACATAAAATGCAAGTTAATTTGAATCATTGAAACAAGCAAGAGTTATCAGGATGAAGCCACTTAGCATAAGACAACTATTAATAATCATTCTATGTTTGTGAGTTGTCTTCACTAAGTACTTTGCATTAACTAATCTAGTTAATCCACTGAAGACTATCAAAGATCTATAAGTAAAAGATTTTGGGTTATTTAAGGTTGTTGATTGAATTCATCAGATGATGCCAATTAAACTCTTACAATTAAAACATGGGCATCAGCGATTGCTGATTGAAAGTATTAGATAGGTCTGATGCAGCTGTGCTCACCATCACATATCCAGTGTTGTTGAACAAGCCAAGCACAAATAGTGGAAATGCAAAAGCAAACAATCTCTATAAGTCATATCTAAATACAATTGAATTAGTACCTTTGATTAAGTTGTATTCTTGTTGTAGGTTTTATGATCAGATTTCATTATTTGAAATGCATTAATTTGTATTATTATTAATATTAATGAAATAATAATTATTATAATAACATATTTGAGAATATTAATTTTTAACATTCCTTGTTAAAATTAAAAATCGTGAAAATTATTAAATTAATGTGTATTTTAACAAACTTATAGCTCAGTGATGATGATGCCCTGGTTGATCGGCAGACTGTAATCTATCACCATATTATTGACTATCAACATCAAAGTCTTTATTCTACATGTCTTAGTTGAATTGAAACCTGCCATCCCAGTGATAATGTGGTTCTATTATAACATTAGCTGCATGTCTGATCTTCTTTACTCCCATTCATTTAATCTATTAGATTTAGTATCAAGTGCAAATAAACTCAATTGTTGATATACTTGAGATTTTAATGATTTTAGTATATTGCATGCATGTGATGCGACATCTCTTCATCATTACTGTTATATTTACTTAGATCCCCATGTACCTATCCACCAGGACTATGGTCATGTCTTACTCCCAATTATGTGATAGTAGCATTAAACAGTATATAATCTCCGCGTCTCAATTCTTCCAAAACAGCTTGATTTCTTTCGAAACCCTTCTCATCAAAGGCTAGTATTATATCTGGTTCTCTCTCACCAAATCCCTCTTCCTATGGATCATAATAGAATAATAATAGATAGAAAATACTATTTTAAAACTAGATACTCCACACTATTTTTTAAGGATGTGTGTCCCTGGGATCCATTTGAATCAAGATCTTAGCGAAGTGAAGTTCAGACTACTCATTAGCATCCACTCTCATAACATACCCATACCACTGGACATGTTTACTTTTATATCTTCTAAAGAAGTGCTCCCTAGCCTATTCTATAGGCAGCTGCTTACCACAGTCAGTTAAGAATGAATTCCATGAAATTGTAGTGTCAACCTTGTAATTGTTGAATATTCTATCATGGTTTAAGAAGTTAAACTTAAACAGGTAAAAAGCTACGAAGGACATCACCAGGAATAGCAAAGTCTTAGCGAGGGTTCTACGTTTGATGATAATACCAAATTTACCTATCTAAAGTGACAGAATCTAAGAAAAAATAGGATTAAAAACTAAGGGTTAATTGATTTTACATTGTCTTCAAGAGAACTGAACAAAGATTTCTCCTTGACAGCATTAAGACATTTAGAGCATCTATGTATCTATTATCTCATTATTCCAAAGCAAAATGGAGTAAGCAGCACTCCAAACCATCCCATTAAAATTATAATAATTATCGCAAGTAAAAACGCAAAAGTGCTATTTCTCTCCTCAATAATTGATGGACCCTTGTATTCGCAATACTAGCACTTAATTTGTTTAACTCTACACTCACCAAATAAGGACATTAATATTTAATAATGTAACTTACAGACCAAGTTAGAGCCTAAATAGTTTGTCTTCTGCTTTTTGAATTTCATCAATGATATATTCTGCTTCCTCTATAAATTGATCTACTTCATCTCTGTTCATCATCATGCCTTATAATGCTTTAGTTGTCCCTTCTATATCTTCCACGTCATCCATATCTTCATTATTAATGAACACAAAATTAATAAAACAATTTCCTTGAATATTAATGATAGTTTTAAAGCGAACAATAATATCAATCAGACCGCTTTATTGTCTAATCATCTACTGCAAATATTCCATATCTATTTCTTCATCTGATTCTCCATTTTCCTCAGCTTCTTGCAAAGCTTTCTACAGATTTACTGCATCTTCCTATGTCAGCAAATCATTATAGACTGACCCGTACATCTTCTCCATTTTCTCATACATTAACTATGCTAACTAAACTATTCAAACTATTACTTATATCTACAACAATTTTTAATATGATTAGTTTACTCCTAGTTCTTATTCTACTATTCATCAATTTCATCATCTTCTTGGAACCTTTTGCCCCTCCTCATTTTAGAGGGTTTTGGGGCTTTTCTCCGTTGTTATTAAGATTATGTGTCACTGTTTTATTTGCTTCTTTTTTATGAAGAACTTGCTGAAGTAGCATTGGATCTACTAGACTCGTAGATAGTTTCCATTAAATTTATATATAAATTCAAACTATTATAAATAATATTATATTAATTCAAATGATAGATAGTATTGGATGAAGGAAAGATAGATTAAATTAATTGAAATTAATAGTATAATTGATAATAAATATATTGTAAAAATTGAAATTGTTTAGGAAGTTTTATTATATACATATATTTTAAATAATTTACGGTATAGATTTTTTCTCAAGATCATAACTTATATATTGAAACGATATTGGTATTTCAATTGTAATATTAAATTGCTATGGTATTATAAAATGAGAAACATATATTTAAAGTAATCATAAATTTTCAGATATTTAACTTTTTTTATATGAGGTAACTGTTAATTATATTTTTAATTTTAATATTTCTATTAATTAATCCTTGTAAATTTTAAATTATTTCAAAAATATTGATACTCTTTATTTTATACATCAATTTGTTTATAAATTTACATCCTAAATTTGTAGGTTACTGCTTTGTTTTTATTAATTAATAACAGATTGATTTTACTTTAAAATTTCTTACTCGTGATCTGGTTTATCAAGGAGTGAGGCATGAGCTGAAATTAATTCATCAGACGCAACTGAAATCATTTACACAGTTTTATCTGCAATAGATACCACACTCTCTGTTCTAATTGCCACTGAAATACTTCTCTAACTGTTATAATATATAAATGTGTTATGGATCAGTGCTATATAATATGGTAAATAAATCATCATTTTTCATTATAGATTCAATAATTCCATCCTAATGATTCGAAGGCAGTACTTGGAATATCTTATGATTGTCTCTTATCATTAAACAAAGCAAGTCAGTGAACATTCTCCACATTATCATATCATTTGAAGTGAATTCACTTGGTCTAAACAGTATATCTGAAAAGATAGTGGCTATACTTTTTATGGTAAGTTTGTTGGTCAAGTGATGCTCAGATAGTAAGAATAAGAAATGTAAAATTAATTTCCACGTTTCTTAGTAAACTGGTTGCATTTCTGAAATGATTGAGCGTATTTAAGAGAGTATAGTTTCAGGAGGGTCACTGTATAACTTTTCACAGACCTTTTTGAACTTTTTATAGCCTCTATTAGTACAAAGCGGTTCCTCCATATATTTTAAAATGCTCTTAAAGAAGCAACCAACTATTGTTGGATCTTCAATAGTAAAGATGAAATTATAGTCTCCTAGAGCAATATGCTGCTCTAAATTATCTACTAATTGAAGCTTTTCAATATCTTGCTTCTTAAAGATTTCTCGAGTTTTTAATCTTGACTCATTTATATCGAAATAATCGTAGATTTAAAGAAAAATCTTAGGCACATTTACGTTTTGTATTTATTCATTACTATGGGTTTTAGATTCTTCATTCCCTTCTAAAATTTATTCACGATAGAAATGCTTTAAATTTCTCCCAATAATATCATGTGAATTTATTTCAGCTAAATTCTGTGAATCTCCATCGACAGTGGAATGTGAATCTGAATCATTACTTTAGAGGAAAGTTGCTTGAGCATATTTCTTAATAAATTGAGGCTCAATCAATGTATCTTAAGTCGATGGTTATATAATTGACATAGTCAATTCAGTCAACTCAGGGAAATCTTTCTATTGCTGGCGTAGTTCTGATTAAAAAATTTCAGATATTTAAGGAGGCAGCGATTTGATAAATTTAATGTACATCGTTCTGTCTTTATCATTTAATCTCAAGTATTCTACAAAGTCACAAATTCTATGAGATAGTTAATGACAAATGTTCTTACTTCTTGTATTGCTTAAGTATCCTAAAAGCCTGTTTAGCAGTTTCATCTACACATTTATTAGCAACAAGTATTCTTATTTTCAGATATTTTGATGGCTATATGACGTGAATGCTAACCAATTTTTCTTTACGATATTAATCTAAGCCTTTGTACATATCTTTGAAAGTTTTCAGAGCCCCCTTTTAATAAGCTGAAAGACCAGAGTGTAGATAAACTAATGAATAAAAGTTTCTAGAAATTAGCAAAGTTAATATATTTTTTAATAAATTACTTTTCTGATATGGTGACAACGATTGTTCTAAAAGCTTCACTAGTTCGAATTTTATCAACTGGATCTTGAACTCAACAATACGCGCTTCCATATATAATTAAGTAGTACACTCCATCTTTATTCTGTCCTATAAATGACAAATGAATTACAACATCAAAGTATAATAGTTTGAGAAATTTGCTTGAGAGCATCTTATCTCATAACTCAGATACAATTCGAGATTGTTTGCTTACCCAGATTAGTCATTATTCCTTTTTTAATTAAATACTGATAGCTCTCAATGCATTTTTCGATAACTGATCCTCTCAACTCTGAATCCCCAGTTTTAGTAAATCTGCTCTTCTCGCTCATATTTCTATATAGAAACCTGTTTTATTCCACAGAAGCTTCCATAAATAATGATGAGTTCTTATTTTCGTTTTCATTAATATCTGACGATTGATACTTTCCTCCAGAGTTTTGTTTTTCTTTCTAATAACTCAACAATCTTATGTTTGCTTATTAATTAATAGTATTTTAGTCGCTAGCTATAGTCAAATTTGAAAGCTTTAACTCTTCTTCAAGTCTACTTTCATCTTCTTCTATTATTGTCATTATTGGCTCATAATGCTGTTTTGCCATTTGATTTGATTACTCCATTAAATTAAAAAACTAATATATCTTAGAAATTAAAAGTAGATTCATTTATAATTTTTAATAAAAACACTTAGAACAACAATCCTTAAGTCTTTCAATAATATTTTAAATTCTTTTTCTTTTTATTAATTTATTTGTATATAGATAGACTTATAAATCTGAGTATCAACTACTGAAATTTATTTAATAATAAAATAAATTATAAAAGTTATATAAATAAATTAATTGGAAAAATCATTTAATACAAAAGAACTCAAATTATTTAATGAGGATTCATAAAACTAAAATATTAAAATACTTTTATTATGACTTTACCTTATCCACTATTTAACTAAAATGATACTTATATAAAAGTATTAAAATAAATTTGTTATTAATTTTATATTTTTTGATTTGACATTTATTATAAAAAGGATCTCGTAATAAATAATATATTTATTAAAAAAGAAAATTACAAAAAGAAACTAATTAAACAAGATTAACTTTCATAATAAATTAAAAAAAGTTAATTGTAATTCTACATTTTGCATTGAATTGAAATTTGAAAAAAGTGTGATATTCCTAATATTCAATGGTATTTCCTTTTTAATTATTTTATTTCATTAAAATAAAAAGATATATGGGACTGTGTTGCTCAACTCAAATAGTAGGCTAAGACCTTGAAAACCCTAGAAAGAATTTGGCTAATTACTATCCAGAGGCAATGTTCAAGTAGGACACCTTAAACTAATCTAGGCAGTTGAGATTCTTGGAAGAAGAGCTTTTATTAGGCACTAGGAATGATGGTTGGGCATGTGATGGTCAAACTGCACTAAAAGAAGGTTGCGGCTCAGGTTGCGGATAGAAATTCAACTCGTATATGATCAAAGGATACTTCAGTTAAGAGGCTGATATTGTATTTTGCTATAAATGTATTGAAAAAGTAGGTGAGCCTAGCAACTTAAAAGAACACTGGCAAGGGTATTATCAGGAAGATAAGAAAAAGACATCAATGAAATTGCAGTGCTTGCTTTTCTTGAAACGTCACGTAAGGGGATATGGAGCTGACAAAGTAGGTGAATATACTATTTCAGGTGGGATCGATCAAATTACAGGAGACATCTCAATAAAAAAGAACTATTAAGGCAAGCACAACGTCTTGGTACTGTATAGAGGAAGAATGAATGAGGAATTAAATAAAATCACAGGGAAATGGTCTCTTGAATCAGATAAGAAAGTAACTGGCGACTTTAAATTCTCATTGACACCATTTATTAAGTACTCAAGACCCTTTGACAAAATTAATTTAAACGAACATGACATAAAAGTCACAAACCATAAGTGTAATTTAAGTGGTCCTATTGCTAGAGATAGCGGTTGGGCCTGCGATAGTATGAGCAACTTTGCAACCAAGTGTTTGGGAGGAATCACCGAATTTTATTAAACAACTGGTGTATAGGAGTATAGATGTGAAGTTTGCGGCTTTGATTCATGTTTGGATTGCACTAAGTATTGTGTTTGGGCAGATTAAGTTCTTGCAGCAAACTAAGGCCAAACTTGGACTGGTCATTATGAGTCCGATGGTACAAAAACAGAGATGAAATTCACTTAGTTAGCTATCGCTGAAGGGTTGGTGATAGGTTATGGAAGCGACGAGGTCGGCGAGTTTGTTATCAATGGGTTCCAGAAAGGAGACAAAATCAGATTTGTCAAGAAGTATGACGGAAAACATACCGTGATGTACAAAGGAACAATTGACTAAAATAATGTAGTAAGAGGGTTCTGGGATATACAAGGCACTCAAGGTAAATTTGAGCTTAAGTCAAACCCAATTTGATTAATATTTTAAGAGACTTCAACCGAGAATAAAATTAAAAAGCTTTGAATGAATAAAATTAATTCACAAGAAATAAAGATCAGAAATTATATATTTCAATTTAATTCGCTTTTTAAAAAAAATAAATTATGATCAACTAATTAAATATCATTAGAAAGATAATCAATTATTAAAATTTCAAGCTTTCTATTCAATCATTTAACCCACTACCATCTTAAAAATTAAAGTGTAAATGGATATTTTTGAGTGTTCTTAAAATCATTAAAACATCAAAGTCGCTTGTTATAACTCATTAAACATGTCTCTAATAACCTAACCAATGAATCAAGAGCAACCAAAACCATCACAACTTGTCAAATATAAATTTCAAAAAACATTAAATTTTAAATAAATATACTATTATTTTTACAGGATAAGTTTGTTTATTTATTTGTAATTTTACAAATTTATCTACTAATATCAAGCTAAGCTAATATAAATATGAAGAGCTTTAAATGTAGGAAAATTTAATATTTTATTTTATAATTGTATTTGCAATTATTTTAGCTCTTAGCATGATATTAGTAGATAAATTTGTAAAATTACAAATAAATAAAAAACTAATAATGTAAAAATAAAACATCTTTAATTAAAATTTAATGTTTTTTTTTAAATGTAAATTTGACAAGAGCAATGAATTATAAGACACTAAGTATTTCATTTATTTTCATTTAATTTACCCAATTAATTTAGAAATGTATTGTTATATTAAATTAAAACATGAAATATCAAACAAAATTATTTTAACTCTGTATATTTTTCTTAAAGTTAATTAATAAATGATTATTTAAAGATTTAATATCAATTCACTTTATCACTTGATTTTCTTAGTTTAATTTATTTTTAAAAATTCGATAAATTTATTAAGATTAATATTTATTATTATTTTATAAATCACATCTCAATATATGTGTCACAATTAACTTTATTTCTCTACTCAATATAAGTATCACAATTCATTACTCTATTTCTGTTCTGTTCTTGAATCCCTCCAACCGAATGTGCTCTTGACACGACTTCGTCTGTATCAACTGACATAATTTGCACACTCTTAAAAGTCTGTAAGCTTTCTCTGTTATTACTGGGTAAATCTCTTTCGTTCATGATATAATTACTAAACTAATCTATTGTTTAACTTTCACTATCCACATCTCTCAAATCATTAAATACAGAGCTGTTGAAGCTCATAGATTAATGTAAATCAGGTTATTAATTTGAATTCAATTCTGAGTTTAAGGGGTTTTAACTTGAAAAAACTTCAAAAATTTCATCTTAGCAGCGTATCATATAAATTAGAAGTGCTTGATATTAATCTTAGACAATCATTTGGTCTTCAGCTTTGAATAAGATTTTAAAAAATATTTACGATAATTTTTCCATTGTTAAATCGTTGTACTAGCTTTGTTCTTCAATAATTCTCAAGAAGTATAAAAAAATATTTATAACTATAATGAGACTCTTTCCCATTTTATGAAAAATTATGTTTATAGAATAAAAAGTGAAGCACAAATCTCCATTTCGCTTTATTTACTGGAATCATATCTGAAATAATCGAGCGAATTTCTTCAATTATTTGCTAGGCATGGCCATAATCAAGTTTTTTGGAAATAATATTAAATTTTTTGGCACTTTCTTTTGTGTAAAGTGGATAGAACTCTAATATTCTTATAAAGTAATCGGCGACTAGTTTTGGATCTTATATATCCAAAAACTTTGATGTATAATCTATATTCCAGACTGGATTAAAATACAAAAAAAGATAAAAATCGTTATCGTACTATAAATCTTTTACTTTAAATAACTATAAGTAATTTTATATTAAATACCACTCTAATTCTTTTTTGTCCTGTGGCTTTCTATTAGTAAATAATCTTTTTGTTTTAAGTCTCTAATATTCTATCATAAAGTACTCATGTATTACGAAGAAGTGTATTGGAAGTTATTTCGAAAGTTCTTTGCCAATAATTTGTTTTAAATTGTTATAAATTTCTTGATCAAACTTATTATCACATGCTTCTGCATTAATGAGCTTTAACTAATGGTCTTATAAAATAAATGAATTAAATTTAATGTAATTTAAAAAAGAATTGCTAAAGTAAAAGTTTAAACATTAATCAAATCAACATAATTTAACTTATTCAATAATAATTTACTTCAAATAAAGTAATTTTTAAGTATATTTAATTAAGCTAAAATATTTCTGGCGAATTATTTGAATCAAATCGTGTCTAATTTTTTCTAAGTTAAATAAATAGTTAGAATTCGTATCATTATTAAAATTTAGTCAAATCTTAATTTGATTTTCTTTATTCCTATAAATCAATTTTTTAAAAAATAATATTTTAAATTAATTGATAAATACTAAAATAATTTCCCTTAATTAAAGACATAAAAGAATTCTATATTCTTCACTATCAAACATAAATCGAAAGGAGAGTCAAAAATTTAATATAAAATAGATACTCTATATATTTTTATTTTTAATTTATTTTAATGCTTATTTAATAATAATTAGCCAATATATTAATATTTCAGGCATAAATTTATGTCCCTTTATTTATTATATATTTATTGAAAAAATAAGATGTTTACTTAAGTTTATTACATTGAAATTTTAAATTTATGATAAATTATATTAAATATATATAATTATTATATCTAGAAAGAATTTGAAGTTTCAATTTAGTAAAATGTATATCTTTAATAACAATATTCTAATATGGAAAAGAATCCTTCAAAAATATAATTGTGTCCTCTAACAATTACTATTTTGTCTCAGAGTATGGTTCTACACTCATTTTATTGAAATCTTCATTCAATATTTTATGTTTAATATTCAGAAAGAGATTTTATAAATTGAATACTCAAAAGCCAGTTAATATTATTCCCCAAAAATATAAATATTGTTAATAGTAAAATATTATTTACACCATTAAACTATAAAAATTATAAATTCAATAGAACTCACTCTTCACTCTTTTAATATATTTATAAACTTCATAAAACAAAATTCAATTAAATTTTAAGAAAAATTATAACTATCTTCCTTCAAATTTTTAAGATTCACCAAAACTTGAAAATTTATTGATAAATTCTGAAGAAATAAAACTATGTGCTTTAAACTATTAAAGTATCAATAAAATATTATATAGTGAATCATTTAGATTATTTAGGCTATAAATACATTGAATTAACATTTCTCTTTTTTAATTTAAAGCAATAAATTAAAACATATCACAATTACAACTATATGATTATAAATTTAATTATTTTCAATTAATATCAGTAGTTTATCTGAAGCTTTGCTCGATATCAATTTCTATTAAGTAACTCAGAAAATCAAATAACCTAAATATAAATGTATTATATAGTTTGGGATTAAAATGTTACTTCTTATGAGTGATCATATTAATTATAAGAAAATCTTAATTTATTGAAATATTAATAATTATAGATATTAAAAATAAGACAGTTTTATTTAAATTAAACTAATATAGAGATAAAAAATCATGATTAAATTAATATTTAATAAATAATGCGATATCTCCCTTTTACAAATATAATGCTCCATTTAATTTGATGATCAGAAATAAAATTTTAATTTTGCTATTTTTAATAGAATCAAATCATAAGTTATTTTTTTAATTTATTTATAAGATTTTAGTAATAATTTTAGATACTAATTTGCTAATGTTATCAATCTTACTAAGACCCCAACAATTCCAAGAAGGTATAATTCAACAATTAAGAATTAAAATATAATTGCTTAATATTAATTCTAATTATCGCTACTTATACACACAATCATTGATTAAAAATAGAAAAAATTAAAGCTTAATGTTAATTAATAGTTTTAATTTAAAGCCTAATTATTTTAATCTTAAAGCTTATTTATATATTTTCACTATGCATTCCCTCTTATATTTATTTTTTAAATGGGTTTTATTAACAATAATTCTCATTTTCAAGTATTTCGATGGTTAAATCACATGAAATTCTAAAATTCTATCTCGAAATAGTTAATCAGTCTCTCTGATTATATTTACGATTCACTTATAAATATTTATTTGCGTTGCTGAAAGGCCTGAGTGCACATATACAATAGATATATTGCCACTAAACATGTGAATTTATTAAAAATATAGCAATTCTTACTTTTTAATGTTTCAATTTGATTAGTTTTAGAGAATTAAGAATTTAAGAATAATTCATTTATTTATATCTCCTAGCTAAATTAAATTAGATATCTACAAATTTCAGTTTTATATTCTTATTAATTATTGTAATAATCGATTAAATTTTACTTTTTAATTTAAATAAAAATTAAGTCAAAGGATTATATAATTAACGATATTAACGATAATTAGAAATAATTTTAAAGTTAAAAATCTACTTGTTAATCGAATCCTAAATAACTTCAAGTAATTCTTGAAAAGTTTATTTTATCTCATTCTTTTCAGTAATTATTGAACATTTCTATCCATATATGATTAAATATTAGAGTCCTGTTTAGCTTACTGTTCAAATTGTAAAGTTAAAATAATTCTTACATAAAACAGTTAAAATTTCTTTTTATTCAAGTGAGCAGTAGCTCTTAAGTGTTTTTTATTCTTAGTTATTAGATTCCATAAATTTACGAAATTAATAATATTATTATTATTTTGATTATAATTCTTGAATATCCATTAATAAATACTTTTAAAGTAATTCCACTCTAATAAATCATTTGCTTTCATTAAGTTGCTAGTAAATATAAATCAAAATAATAAAAATTGAAATTTATCATAATGTGGCTTTTTGATCCACTACTTCTCCAAGTTGAACTTCATAACAGTCTCGTTTTACTCAGTCATTAAATAATCCTCAAATATCCAATCAGTATTTCCAATTTCACTAACTCCCTTTTCATTAATGACTATATCTTAAAGCCTTTCAATGTCTCCTTCTATGACCCAAGTGGCTTTTATCTTTCCTTTCATAGTTGTGTCTGAGTAAATACAACCAATCACCCCCATTTTATTGCCTAAAGATTTGAGTTTTGAGAGTTAGATATCTGTCTAATCAGGGGTTTTGGGGTTTGTGAAGCTGTCAAAAGTATAAGCTGTGAACTTCGGTAATGGATTGAGTGGGTTCTGTTTTCTAGTCAAATATAGAATCATAGCTTAGATAGTTGGCGTCTCTAGTTATTGAGACTCTTTTACTTAAAGCTTTAAATCGCTTATTATTTAACTTCTTAGCAAATTCTTAGGCATAAAATGTATGTCAGGCCTTAGCAAATCCTCTTATATCTATTAAAACTGGTCCTCTTGTCCAACTTTATCTACAACTACACTTTATTAAGAAGGTTGAGTTTATTAATCTTTTTAAACCTAGATAACAGAGGAATTTTTAAATAAATCATCTTTAGACGTCAAAAGCTCAGGAGCTAAATTTATGTTCTGGAAATTTTGTTGCATTAAATCGATTGGCTGATAATTTAGGTTTAAATTTTAATGATTGTAATAATTATTTCCATATAAAACCCCTTGATTAAAATATTCTAAAACTAATGAGTTATCAAGTGATTTTTTATTGCTAAAATATACATTAAGAATAATATATTGATTAAAGATTAATAATTTATCAAAAGTTAATACCTGTTTTAGATTATAAAAAATTTCTAAAATTATTAAAATTTAAAACGAAAATATCTTTTAAAAATTTAAGTAAATTTTGCTATATCTCACATTTTACAAACAGGATGTCAAAGAATTTTTAGCCTAAAATTTATAAATATCATTTAATCAATTTTCTTTAAATTTATAAAATTTATTCTTACTTCCAGACTTATTTGAATCACGGGGTTTTATCTCTGGCTGTAAGTTATACTAAAACTATTTCTGATAGTTATAATCGTTGACTACCTGAGCCTATGACATGAAATAGTTTAGTTCCTCTCTGAGTCTATTGTAGTTATTATTGAGTGTTTAATATTCAACTCTAACATGATCTAGCTCTTGAGTTTTAGTTTTTAATTGCTTATCTAACTTCATTACATACTTTAAAAGTGTTAGCATACAATCATGAGCTACTCCATCTCTGTAAGTAAAAGCACATTTACCACATTATTTCCTTTAATTTTTAGTAGCTTAAATTGGTTCTTGCTAAATAAATTGTGGTTCTAGTTAACTCAGTATTTACTATTAATTCTAGACTTAAGGATTTGACTATATTTATTTTGGTCTGTAAATGTGCTCCACAAATTGGTATTTATTTTTTGACATTTTATACTTAACTTAATAATAATAATAATCACAAATTATTAATTTTTATTGTAATAGTGTTAAAATTTATAAAAATTTAGTTGTTAAATTATAGAATAAAACTTATCAAATCATCTAGATTATAAATTACTATTTTATACTAAATATTGATTTAGATGTGACTGTCTCGCTTTCAACTTATCAGGAGAGTTGTAGACACTGGTGTCCATACTACTCGTCACTAGATTGATATCAGTATTAATAAAAGCACTTAACTACCCACCTTCAGTACCCTGATTATTCTAAGCTTATCCCCATCTCTTCAATTAACTTGAATCTCTTTCAAATAGCTTTTTATTTAGTATTAATCGTTCTAAATTTGGATTGTATGTGTTCTTACCTGTCTTTTACAAAACTCTCACTCTATTTATGTTATTCTGTTTTTATTTCAATATCTAGTCCTTTTAATTATAAGATTTATTTTGATTTGGTGACTAAATACTATTTGCTTATTGTAGTTATAGTTTAGAGCTTAATTGACTTTTTAATATATCTATGTTGAATTATACTTGCTTATCCTATTAATTTTCAATAAATGAAAGAGTTTGAGATTCTCTCTCAACCTTTTTAAGGTTTTAGGAAGATTTCCTACTTAGAGCGCTACTTAAATTTTTAGTGGTAAAGTTTTAACTTATAGATTTTTTATGTTTCATTAATTATGATGGACTGGAAGTGAATTAATCGATTCCCTTAATATTAGCTTTAGTTAAATTTTGAATGCTACTTTAGTGAGAAACATTATGATTGTCTAAAATGTTTGAATCTTAAAGATCTTTATTAAGTTGATTTTCGAAGATATTTTTAGAATCATTTCTGTAATTTTTAATAGTCATTGAGAGAATATTCTCTCTATAACGATTTTGCTTTTGCTGAAGTGCCTTCTTTAGCTCTTTGTTCATAAACACTTTAGCTTATTTTATAGATAATTAATAAATAGTAATATCCATAAGTTTTAAATTAATAAAGCTTCAATCTAATTTCTACCAAATTTTTAATTTCTTATCTCGTCGAATTTATCGATTGTTTGACTAGTATTTTAAGAATTTTAAACTACTCTCTATTTTTTATTGTTTTCAAATTGCATAGTTTTAGCTAGAATAGTAGGAAGCTTAGGTCTTAAATATCTTTATCTTAGTACGCTTGTACCCATTACACTACTATAGAATAAAATAAATATTTCATTTAGACATTAATTTTCAAACTTTAAATTAATTACTATTAAATAAATCATACTATCATTTGACATTTTAACTCTATGACCCATGCTTCTATTTAATATTTCTTTAATGCTCTTTATTTTCTAATTATTCTGCTCTTCGTATAACTTATTTATTTTATTATTATAATCCATTGTATTATTTGCCTAGTTATAACTCATAGTTTATTCCATCCCTGTACTTAATGATTCTTGTTACAGGATAATCTAGCTTTCAGGGTCACTATTGCCAATCAATTTCGTTAAGACTACTTTAGTGTTATTATTCTGGAATGAATTTTTATTGAATAGAGTGCTTTGTGAATTTACAGAGATGGATTTTGACTTTTAGTGTGATTTAAGTCCTTCATGATACTCCTTCAAAATGGTGGAGATATTTTTAGCATTTTGAATATCTTAAGTAAGAAAGTTCATTTGCTCATTAATATTTGGCAATTAAGATTCATACATTTGAGTTTAATTTCCTGCATGATAATTTTGCTAATTAATGAGGTATGCTTATTGATATTAATGCTTTAAAGGGATTGGAAATTGGGTTTGTGGAATTGGGTAGTATTGCTAAGTATTTGGATTTATCTAAGATTACATGAATTAAGAATGATCTTAAATCATTATTTATTCCATGTTTTGAAAGTCTTCTTGACTCATATTATTTAATTTGTAATGCCAATTGAATTGAATTATACTTAATTTACTAATATTTCTTAATCAATACTTTAAGGGTGACCATGTAAATTATTCTTTAACTGTCCAATCTACTATAAACTCATGACTTATAGCTATTCATTCTGAATTAATCCCGATTATTAATTAGCTTCAGTTCTGTAACTAATGCTTCCTTAATTTTGATTAACTGACCTTTATATTAAATTTCTCTAAAACTGGGAGTTTATAACTATTGGTTGATAATTTTAGGAATTATTTCTTGAATGTCTTGAGAAAAACATCCCTTTTCTTATTTTTGAGGCCTCTGGGGTGGCATTTGTTGTTTATGCATTTCTATATAGAGTTTTGTTATTTTTTAGTTGAGTTTAAATAGTGAGTGAATTGTTGATTGTTATCGGATTTGTGGAAATGTATTTATCACAGTTTGATGTAAGGGTTGTCAGATGATGCTATATGTTCTAACGAACAATCAATTTAAATTCAAAATTAATTAAAATTTTAACAAAAATTTAGTCGATTATTTAGCAAAATTTAAATTCTAAATACTGTTGCCATCTTTAGCTTTAACAGAATTTACTCCATTTTAAGTTAAATTGCTCATATTAATTTACGAACTATTAAGTTTACTTCTCTCTCCTCTCTTTTTCAATGGAATAGTATTTTTAGTAACTTATTCCTCATCAAGGTCTCTTTTTATCATCTTTTACTATTTTTGTTATTAAAATTCACTATCCTAATTAATTATCTATTTTATTTATTTAACAATATTATTGAATAAGTTAGGATATTGTTATTTAAGTTTAAAAGAAAAAGAAAATTGTCAATCATTCTATTTTTAATGACAGAGTCTTGAAAATTTGATCATAAAATAGACCACTTATTTTTTTCTGATCTGCAACCTAATTATGGCTATTCTGGGTCTGGATTTTTGAGTTTAAGACAAGTTTGGTAATATTAAATTTATATTAAGAATAAATAGCTTTAAAATTTAAGAGTTAATTATAAATCATAATGGTTTCCTTTGATAATATTTGTAAAAATATAATTATAATTAACTTAATAGAAACCAAATATATATTTTGCTTATTATACAAAAATTTTAAAAAGTAAAGATCATTTAACTTCTTAATTTTAAAGCCTCATTTTATTTTTGTTAAATAAACCTTGAATTAATTGTTTAATGTAAAAACTCCAATTTCTTACAATTCGAACAATAATTGCCTAAATAATCCATTCTTTTTTAATTCTATATGATTTATAATAATACTTTTTAATTTGGCTATTCTTTAAGTTTCTTGATAAAAAAATCTTTGTAATTTATAAATCTAAGAGTTAATCTACAAGAATTGCTCCAAAAAGAGCACTTAGAGCATATGATGCATATAGCCTTGAATAAACATAAAATTTGTTCCTTATTTTTTAAATCATATATATATACAAACTACTTAATCAATAGTAGTCCGTAAATTGATTAGAATGAGAAATTATAATTGAGGCATATAGATCCAACCATAGACAAGAATTAATCATCAAATTTGTTTCTTTGTCCATACACTTTAAAAGCATTTATCAAGAAGTATCCATAACCTATATAGTAAATATACTTTTGATTAAATCTTACATAGTGAGAAGAAACTTATGGAAAATAGTAACAAAAATTGAGTTGACTTTAGTGCTTGCGAAACACTCTCCTTACGAAGTACTTTTTAAGCTATATTTTGAATTTATTAGAAAAAGACAGATTGATACCTTTAGGTGTATTAGATTGATTCAAGAGAGCCATTTTGAGTAGCTTCAAATCTTATCGTCTTGGTGTATTTATCAATAAAAAGCCAAATATCACATGTATAAACCAAAAGAAACTCAGCATCTACCACATACGTGGGATCTATAAGATATTAATTATTTTTTTATAGTATACTTTTTCTGATACTGGTCTTGCGAAATAGTAATATACTATTTTCTGACATAAAGACGAATCTGATGTTAAAAAAGCATCAGGTGGCAGGTTATTAGGGTTAACCAATTCATTAGTCACAAGATTGTATATGAAAAATAAATATAGTAATATTTTTAAGATATTGAAATTTAAATGAAAACTCCTAATCCAAAACCAGCTAGGATAATTCCACTAACAAATCCTTTTCTATCTGGAAAGTGTAGCCAAGCTGCAAATAGAGGTGCAATGTACTAATAAAAGTAATATTTTAAGACATTATTCATAAATAAATAGTAAATTTAAGAATTAAAATACTTACAGCAAATCCTATTCCAAAGCCACCAATAAATCCATATAAAACCAAAAATGCATGCAAATGTTTAACATAAGAAGTCATAAAAGTAGCAATTATATTTATCATTGCACCAATGCCATACACGCTATGAAATTGATTTAATTAGAATTGCTTAGGAATATATTATTAATTCTGATTGTAAAAAATAGTCAATGAGAGATTCTTACACTCTGGGATGCATTTTTCTGAGTGCCTTATTTCCACAGTATAGTCCAATAGTCATTGCAAATATTCCAATCGGCAGAGTTATAAAGACCTGACCAGTATCTAATTCATTGTCATTTTCTTTCAAATATGAAGCCACATATGGTTAGATATTTCCCCATATAAATATACATCCCAAATGCTATACTCAAATTTATTAGAATATTTTATCATTGAAACAATTATAAGTTTTTATTTTTCAGACTCTACTTACAACGTGAGATATAAACCCTCCTAAGACAGTGAGGAAACCTTAAAAAGTCAATTACGACTTAGGTTTCATTTTTTTCCTTTGCATCATTAAATTAGTAAAATTAATTTATGCTTTTCAAATTACAGATTAATTTAATTAATTTTTTTCTTTTAAAATCTGTTTAATTAGATTTATTAAGCAATCTCTGTTTAATTACTTTTAGTTAAGGAATATTTTATAAATAAAATAATAATGTCAGGAGATCCATACGCGCACGATGAAAAAAGAGTTTAAGATTAATATTCTCTTGATCTCGATAAACCTGGTGAAATGTTCCCAAGAGATATGATCATCAGATTTTTTTATACAATTATGAAGAAAAATATTTTAGAGGATAAGATTGTCAATCAAACAGGGTATATTATTAATGATAAGATTGCTTGCATAATTTACAGGGACTACTCTTCCATAAAACATAGCTTTGATAGAGGAAAACATGAACACCAATAAAAGTGATTTAATGTACAGACCTGCACATTCCATCGTAGGTTCATCCAGAATGATAGGGTGTTTGAAATTAGGTGATCTTACAGATCTCATGTAGAAAGCTGTCTCTGCTCAAAACCAAAACCCTGATTAGTAAATTATTATATAATCATGCTAAAAATGCTAAATACATTAAAATTTACATATAATTAGATGATTATGATAGGTACAGATATCTCTTCGATTTAGTAGTATAAGAGTAAAAAAATATAAATGAGGCTTGTGAAAAACTAAAAGCAGGAGATTAAACTAACAAATTCTGTAAGCAATCACACTTATCTTTTTTACTTGTTAATGAAAAATTTTGATGGCTAAGTCTTTAATTAACTTATGTATTTTCTTATAGAAAGCGAACTTAAGTTTCCTCCATTTGTTAGAAAAATAGTGAAGCAGCCTTCAGAAGCAGATTCTGAATAGCCATAAACAAGATAAGCTTCAGATAATAAATAAGCAGAAGAAGTGAAACAATAGCCCGCTCCTCAACCTAGTATTGTCGCCTTGATATAAATATTTATTAGAAATATTTATAAAGATAAAAATAAGATTTTCTTTATAAATATTAAAAATAATTCTATAATAATCATAATCAGTAGTAACAGAGAAGCCCATTTTAACCATAAAACTAATAAAGCAATAATAATCCATAAAATAAGGATAACTAGCTTTAAAAAATTGATATTCTATTGTAAGTTTCTATAATAAATTATAAATTTTTAACTTTCCCAATTTCCCTATAATTAAAAACGTAACTATTTTTTATGAAATTCTTCAATTAATTGAATTAATAGTGATAAAGAAGTAAAGTCAAATGATGGAAAGAGTCCTAAGCCAGACACTCACAAAGATAAAATACTTAATCAAGTGAATTAATAGCAGCAAGAAGCACCAAAGATAAACTTAATTCCTTTATCTATATAGCGTTTTATCTTCATTTATTTCTTCACTATACAACCAAAAGGCACTAAATTTGGTAGAAAACCTTAAGTAATCAGTCATCCATAGCAACAATAACCGTAGCAATCCCCAATATAATAACAGTAGCAATCAAAGCCTGAAGAGAGAAAGTAGCCTCAAGTGTAATAATTGAATCAATAGTAGGTGCCTCAGACTAAACCAATATAGAGAGAGGAAACTAAAATATCTATACCTCAAAATACAAGCAATAACCTTTAAATACCAAAAAGTAAGCAAATAATCATATCTTTATTCTAATTCTGTAATTAAACCTCATAGTTCATTAATCGTTATAGTAAGAGATAGAGTATTTTTATAAACATATTATACTTAAGCCTTAATTTATTTAATTTTATCATTTCTACAGCTAAATTTATGAACTCTTTATTAGATTTAGTATAAATTATTAAAAACAGTATCTTAATAACTAACTTATGTGGATCTCAACAGTTAATTTTACTTACATAAATATTATTTACATGGGTTTTAAAAAGAAGAAGAGTGGTATTAATATTTTATATTTAGGTCCCATTAATAGAAGTTCATTCTTGAAAGGGAGCATAGGAGATAATTCTAGTAAAAATATCAGTCTCAGGAAAACTTCCATAAGTTTTACTTCACTAAATAAAAATTCCACCTTATTTAATGACGACGATGAAATGGATTTATTCATTAAATTAATAAACTCATAAGAATCATTGAAAATAATCGAGTGGTAATTAAATTTAAATCATTATTTGATCTCTTTAAGTTTCTCTTTTATTATCTATTCTGTTCTCTCTTTTTCTAACTGATCAAAATCTAGTTTTTTATGCGATCCATCGCAGTATGGTCCCTTCTCAACTTTATTCATTTTACACCCACAAAGACCTATAATCTTATCCTCCTCCAAATGAGTAAATTTAAGTGGTTTATATTGTGGAAGTTCTACATGTGAGCCGTCGCAAAATGGTTGATTTTTTGATAAACCACAAGTGCAATATAAATAAGTTTCACCCTCTTTGAGAAATGTTTTGTAAGATTTTCTGCTAGAAAAATATGGCAAGACATTTGCTTGAATTTAACTTCGATCCGTAACAAAATCTCTCTCCTAGCTATAATTCATATTTAAGTTATGGGCAGAATTTACAAAGTCAAGCATCAAAAGCTCCTCATCAGAGAATTTAGTTTACTAATTTATCTGCAAAAGTATATCTAATAACTCTTTACGAATTGTTTATTTCAGGTGAGTGAGAGAATTCACAATATGTAAAACATCATGAGAAGTGGCTGTATATTTGAACTTGATAATTAACTATTGCAGAGAATCATAAAAATCATATATTAGTGCATGTTTATTTTTAATCAAAGAGTTTTGGACTACCAGCGAATGCATCCTAATATGCTTTCACAATTTTGACAACATCCCCTGCTTAAAATCCAACATCCTCAGCAAGTTTTCTTTGATTCAACATTTCTTAACTAATTTGTAAAATCCTCAGTTCCCCTTACTCAAACACTTCTTACATATCAGTCATCCTAAATTAATGAGGAATTTACGTGTACTTATCTAAGATAAGCCCTATTATATGCAAGTCAACTATTGAGTTAAAGAAATCTCTCCTTGCTAGTAGTCTCTCTATCTGTCGGAAATATTATTACTTTTAACTATTGTTAAGCTCTATTTATGTAAGAGAGTCTAACAAACTTGCTATGTAAAGTGGATCGTATTCTGTGAGTGAATATTTGAATATCATTGCTAAGCAATTATTCAATAATTCGTAATTTTAAGTGATAGCCATCTATTATGTATCTTGAACACTGTTATCATCAGAATTGGATTAAACAAGACTTTATTGTGAGATGTCTAACTTAAATTTTGTTCCTGCTTTATGATGTTTCTTGTTTATGTCTATGATTTATTCCAATACTAAAATGAAATCCTTAAAACAAAATATAAATAATAATCCTCTTTAGTCAAATTTTAACCTTGTTACTATAGGAAATCTACAAGACTTTATTGATTCTCTAGATTTGATATTGTTTCTGAAAAGTTTATCTCCTATTAATCTTATGAATTCCCATTTGTAAATTATCTTAGACTGTTATGATTGCTTAAAAATACATTTCTCAAAATTTTTACATTTTTCTACTTTAGCTATGTTCTTTTTTATATCATAGGTTTTAAAAGTTGCTATAATTTGCTGAGCTTATTCATCTTTAATCTTTAATCTAAAATCTTTTATAAATATTAATTTATAAACTATGAATGTTAAAAACAACTTATATTCTCACTTAAAACTATATAAAGAACTGACTATTACCTATTAGATGATAACTTTTATTAACGAAGAAATTGATTAAATTAAAATATAGTGCATACTAAGTATTGATTTAAAATAGTTATCAAAATATTGAACATTTCCAGCCATCATCAAATGGATACTCATTTTCGTCTTCCTAATCCATTTCATCAAAATTTGCTTTCAAAATTCCAATTAGTTAATAATTTCTTTTACTTTTACTATTGAATAAAATATATGTAGTTGGATCTATAGGGGCTCTTGTTAATTGTGCATCAAGACTGATAGCAGCTTGGCTCATCGATCATTTCTCATTAATGTTATTATTATTCTTCAAAAGTGTTTTAACTCGATTACAAATAATTTAAAGTAGTTTGCAATAACATGCTCGATATACTGGGTTACAGGAAATTAAACTTACTTCTTACTTTGGTACTGCTTGAGTCAAATTTGCTATGGAGCACACTTCAGTATCACACCAGTAGTTTGTGCGAAAATATTTGGCCTCAAAATGTAAGAATAATTACCTTATGTTTGAAATTCTTATAGTGGAGTATCTGTTTATTCAAGTTTTGTTAATAAATGTTAATTTTATTAAATTTTAGAATTTACTTTTTAACTCTTAGATGAGATTGGCTATTTGATGTTTTTCAATTTAATGGCTCTCTTCACAGCAATTAGTTTCGGATTACTGCAGTTTTTATCAACTCAAAAGTTTATTCCTTAACAAATTATATCTTCAAAAGATAGAAATGTACATGAAAACACTCAGTAAAATGCTGTTGGAATAATAGGCTAGCATTAAGAAATTAATGATAAAAGTGGATATTAGCAAAGAAAAAATAGTGATTTTTTGAGATTTTAAAGTGAATAATGAATGATACTCTTACAAATAAAATAGAAAATGTAAGACTGAAATTTTAAGAAATTTTAATATATAATTCAATTTTATGGGAACATATTTTGATTTTATTCGTGATATTTAATTCTAATATTTAAGATATAATTTTTAATATGCTATTAATGAGCTTAAAATGTTTTATATACGGTGAAGATATACATGTGCAAATAAATGCGTTCAATATAAATTATAATTAACTTATATTGAAGAGTTAAAGTTATATAATCTATTAATTTATCGCAGCTTTCAATTGAATTTAAGGACTTTGCCTAATTAAAATGAGATATAATATCTGGACATATAAAATTTATTACTTTATATAATTGTATCAATATATGCATTTTTATATTAGTCCCCTAAATGAGATTTAAAAATGTTAAGTTAATTTTATCAAAGATTAAATCTTAGACCATAAATACTACTATAAAAGTTAATAGCACTATTTTCACTTAAAGTTCTTCACTTTACAATGTACTTTTGGAAGTCATAAGTGACTCTTTGAGAGCTGAAGACAAAGAGTACTCTGATTATCCATGATTACATAAACAAGGCAAAAATCTTGAAGACGAATGTATTGCATAAGAGTGGTTATGATCTGTACACAGCAATTTATATCTAAATTTTTCAGTTTTAAAATTATATATGAAGCCAATCAAAAATTTAATACACAGTGATGTGCTTAATTATTCCTTCGATTGATACATCATTAGTCAAATCGCCATGTTCATCTTTATGACTTCTCTGCTTGAAGTCATGCTCTTAACAAGTCTTTGACTGACTTGCTTGTACAGAGTAGCTGACAATCTTCTCGAATTCAACTCTTGTCAAAGCTGTGGCCTTCACATGTTGAACAGACTTTATATCTGCAGATTGATCTATTGCGTAATTATTCACAAAATTTGGACTATAAAAGATTGAAATATTATTTTTATAATAAGAACTCGTAGTATCTCAACTCTTCTCTGCAGCATTCAGTATTTCTTCTCTTTTCTTGACCTTTCTCATGATAATGATGATAGTTTTGATAAACCATTGTGATTTTTGGTGCTCTATCTCTACCATTCTTGATGTTCTCAACGAGTTCATCGTAGCTCATCATGTTGGAGAGATGCTCGTAGACAGTGCAGTTAAATGCTTCCATTAGTTAGATAAAGTATAGGATTATAGCTCCAAGCAAGAACCATTTGTTTTCGTAAAAGTAGTAAGCAACCCAAGCAACGAAGAGAGTGGCCATGCACAATCTTAATGATTAAATGAGAAAAATGTTAATTGGAATGTTGTTTTGTGTTTTATGAATAAGATGTTCAAGGGAGCATTTCCAAAGGTGTCAGGGTTTTGGTCTGCTAACACATAGCCAAGATCATTAATGAAAGCAGCATCTCTCCACTCACCATTATGAATTTGACCTTGTCCGTGCTTTCTATCATTCACATTATATACGGTTATATTTCACTTAAGATTAAGTTTAAATTATAAGTGATTGAGGAAGATATCACCTTTGTACATAGTACCATTTAGTGTTTTTTCCTCGCCGTTACCATGTTTCATGTCATTTTTCCATGACCCAACGTAGTAGTGTTAAATTAATTAAAATATAGAAATTTTATATGAATTCATTCGAAAATAATGTTTATGCTGAATTTTAATAGCATTGTTTTTTTCTTAAATATGAATATTATTTTTCCATTTTAATGATATTTCTATTTAGAAAATGAATCTCTTATCTCAAAATTTATATGCAACTTTCTTGCCAATAATTAATGTTATAATATCTCCAAAGCATATCTAAATGAATAATAGTACTCATCATTCTTACCAGCATATCTACCCTCTCCTTCTTTTTTATCCTCAAAGAATTGACCAATATAAGACGAACCATCAAGATATGTGACCTTTCCATGTCCGTGTTTCTGGCCGGCAGAGTTTCTATCGCCCTCATACTTTTTTTATTTTAAAAATGTTTAAACTTGATTGATTAAAATACAAAGAACTTATAATTAATACACAGCTCCCATCTCATTTATCTTTTTAATAATAGCTTTGGTCATCAGTTACACAACCATGGGTTAGGGAACTGTGCCAACTGGTGGCACAAACTCATATCCCTGAAGAGGCTTCTCATCGATTGATCCAGCAGGTTAGCCAACAACTGTTCCATGTCTCTCATTATTAAAAGGTTTTATAAGATTTAAGAATTGTTTGAAAAAAATAACTTCAAATTCCAGTTAAAAATAATTTATCATGATAAATATATCTTTCATAATATCATGATTGATAAGTAAATTCTCCTCAAGTTGGCTTTACTTGCTATCCATTCTGTTGAAGATTTAATAAAAATGCTATTAAGATTATAGTAAATAAAATTAAAATTCCAATATAACTTTCTTTTTACTTCGATTCATGATCTATGAGGCATTTTAAGTATGAGATTGGATAATTTGATTCATTAAATTATGTGATAACTTCGAAATTTAATTCGAATAAAAATTAATGAATATCATTATAAACCCCTAAATCCCTATAAAGATGTTTTAGTAGTAAATTTACTTGTAGTATTTACTTTAGTCTTATTGGGATTAGTATAGAAAATAAACCTATTTTTAAATGATAAATTTCAATATGAAAAATTTAGGATCTTTTTTTTATGTTTGAAAACATTTTTAATTAATTTCTTTAGGTGACCTATAAGTATCAATATTAATTTAAAATATTTTATACCATGAAAAGAATATGTAGCAATCTCATCATATATTAAAGTAAGCCTCAATTATGAATAACTGATTTATATTTGTTAAGAATTTCATTTCTTATAAATTAAAAAATCCTACTAAAATAAGAATTCATTTAATCGTGCTATTGGTTACTTCTAGAAAAATTAAAATCGTAGACTTTCCATTTGATTACTTGACAGTTATAGTAATTATCATCAATTTATCATCATGCGTATCTCTCCTTAAACTTTAGCCAACATTTATAGAATAAATGGTATTACTTTTAAGACTGTAAACAGAGTGAAGAGAGTGATTGATTTTACAGTGCCATTTTATAGTAATAATTTAAACTATATATATGATTAAATGCAGTGAGTTACTACTAACAACATCAAGTTAATAAATACTCATGATACTGTCTTTGCCATCGCTACATAATTTTTTGTGACATATTTGTGAAATTAGATGGAGAGATAGAAATTTTAGATAATTAAATAGGCAAGTGATTAAAATTCTATTCGTTTCCAAATAAAAAAATAATATTTAATAAATATTCATTTATCTAAATTAAAATCTGCTTTAATCATTATTATCCTTAATTAGACTCAATCTTAACCCAAAATAAAATAACTCATGTTTAAGTTTAAAAATAAAAAAGTGTATTGGTAATTAATTATTCACAATACATTTTAGGTAACTGTAATTTTATCAAATCAAAAACTTATCCCTTAAAAATTATCAAAAATAGAATTATAAATTTAAATAAGTCATTTTATGGATGCTGGAGCCATAAGTCTGAAATGAAATAACAAACAATTGAGTAGTTTGTAGGAAATGAAATTTTTTAATTTTCATATTTGAAATGAGCGATGATTTATTAAAAAAAATAAAAATTTTTATATTTTTTTACCTATACAAAATTGTAATTTAAATTTATATCATAAAAATCAAGTCTTATTTTACAATATTTAATCCAAATATTTATGCTATTTTTTAGTTTTAAATATATTATATAAATAGTGAGAAAATATGCACAAATATAAGAGTTCAATATAAGTTATATTT
This sequence comes from Oxytricha trifallax, assembly GCA_000711775.1. Classification (NCBI taxonomy): domain Eukaryota; phylum Ciliophora; class Spirotrichea; order Sporadotrichida; family Oxytrichidae; genus Oxytricha; species Oxytricha trifallax. Next base: position 32,977 of record ARYC01017961.1, read on the forward strand.
ATGTTATATTGAAGAGTCTAAACTTAGGATTAATTGAACATAATATTTTTGTGAATTTATAGATAGTTTCAATTAAAATTTAATTATTTGAGGCTTCAGTCTCATGAAATAAATAATTATTAAATTTTTCCTAATTCTTAATGCTTGTAATACTCTCTATTGAATAATTTATAATAATTAATATTTTTAACTAAATTAAAGGTTTAATTCATTAATACTAGTATATTCAAAATAAATCATTCTTGAAATGAGATCTTCACTTTACAATGTATTTTTGGAAATCATAAGTAACTCTTTGAGAACTGAAAACAAAGAGAACTCTGATGATCCATGATTACATGAACAATGCGAAAATTGCGTATACAAATTTGTTGCATAAGAGTGGGTATGATCTGTACACAGTAATAAGAACAATTTAATATATAAATTCTAAATCATATAGTAATGTGCTTAACAAAACCTTAAATTTCTACATCATTAGTCAACTCACCGTTTTCATCTTTTATACTCTTCTGCTTGAAGTCGTGTTCTTGACAAATCTTGGACTGATTGGCTTGCACAGAGTAGCTTACAATTTTCTCAAATTCCACTCTTGTCAAGGAAGTAGCATTAGCATGTTGGATTGTCTTCACGTCTGCAGATTGATCTATTGTTAAAACACTCATATTTTAAGGATTTATTAGTTTAAATTATATTCAAATATACAATAAGTATTCGTAGTATCTCAATTCTTCTCTGAAACACTCAGTGTTCTTTCTCTTTTCCTTACCTTTCTCATGATAAATATGATAGTTTTGATAAACCATTGTGATTTTTGGGGTTCCTTCTTTTGAGTACTTAATGTTTTCGATAAGCTCTTCGTAGCTCATCATATTTCTTAAGTGCTAGAATATACTGCTCTTAAATGCCTCAACGAGTTAGAGGCCGTATAGGATTATTGCTCCAATTACCATTGCCTTGCTTTCATAAAAGTAGAATGCAACCCAAGCAGCTAAGAAAGCTCCCATGCAGAATATATAAATTTGATCATAAAAAATTTAAGCAAATTTTATACTTATTTATTCTTATTGAATCCTATGTTCTTATGAGCTCCTCCAAAAGTGTCTGGGTTTTGATCTGCCAGCACGTAGCCAAGATCATTTATGAATGCAGCTTCTTTCCATTCAACACCATTATAAATTTCACCTTGACCATGCTTTCTGTCATTCAATAACAATTAGAATAAACTTTTTTATAATTATATATTCATATTTTATTATTGCGGAAAATGTCTCCTCTATAAGTAGTACCATTAAGTAACTTCTCTTCGCCATTACCATGCTTCATGTCATTGCTCCATGAACCATTGTAGTAGTATTTAACATGAAAATGATATCATTTTAATTTAGTTTAAAAATAATTTATTCTCATAAAATTATCTTTTTTCAACCATAAATGAATCTTGATGATTTTCTCTAGAAATTACTAGCAATTCTCTCTCTCTTTAATAATTTTATTTAGGCATAATTTTTATTTATGTTTTGCATTGTAATTTCATTTGCCATTTAATATCACTTGAATTACATTTAATTTATATTTAAATTTATAAAATTAATTCTACTGTTAAATAGTATTCATTGTTCCTACCAGCGTATCTACCCTCACCTTCCTTTCTATCTTCACTGAAGTGGCCAATATAGCTTGAGCCGTCAAGATATGTGAGTCTTCCATAACCGTGTTTCTGGCCGGCAGAGTTCCTATCACCCTAATACATTTTATTTAAAACAAATATTAATTATTATAATTAATACACAGCTCCCATCTCATTTATCTTTTTAATGATAGCCTTGGTCATCAGTTACATGACCATTTGTTAGGGGACTGTCCCGACTGGGGGCACAAACTCATATCCCTGAACGGGCCTTTCGTCAAAAGTTCCAGCAGGCTAACCAACAACTGTTCCATGTCTCTCGTTATTATAAAATTATAATAATCCTATTTTAATTCAAATTTTAATATTAATGCAACTTTTAAGACAAATAAGCTATAAACTTTAATCAGTTAATAATATCATTGAGAAGTAAATTCTGCTGAAGTTGGCTTTGCTTGCTATCCATTCTGTTGAAGAAATATAAATAAAACTTTTAATATTATAGTAAATAAAATTAAAATCCTAAATATAATCTTTAATTTGTCTCTATTCCTGATCTGTGAAGCATTTATAGTTTTAGGATTTGATAATTTGATTCATTAAATTCTGGTATAACTTTAAATTTAAATTTAATCAAAAGATATGAGTATCATTTCAGATCCAACCTACGAAAACAACATCTATAATTAGTAATTTAAATACATGTCTTAAATTTTTATTAATATTTCTATTAAATTATATATCAAGAGAGCTGACTGTCTTTTCAGAAAAGAACATGTTGCTGATGTAGCTTACCACATTAATCTCTGCTTACCAAAGGGTAAAGATATTTTTACTAAATTACAGATGTTTTTGCATTCTAATTTCTGTGATTTTTTACTAATATTCTATAGGGGAGACATATTTCGGACATGCAACAGTCGATTTAACTCTTAGAAGCGTCCCACAAACTTCTAGATTGTTCCTTGATTTCAGAGGTGTTTCAATTTCTAACTTTAGTATCAATTATAAAATCTAAAAATAATTTATATTTTATTTATAGGGAAAGTGATGAACAATTTTTTAACTCTCTTAGATTATGTACGAAATTTGATATTAGAACTTAGCAATTGAAAAAATATAATATAAGCCAAATATGTTTACTAAATTGCCTTTATTTATAAAAGATATATTACTTATCTAAAATTAAACAAAATATTATGTTCAAACTCTCGACAAGAGCAAAGCTTAATTTCTCATTATAAAATTATTTTACTTTTTTGTGATAATTTAGGATGATTATAATTTAACCCCTAGTTTAGTCTATTTATCAAATCTACATTAAAAATTTTATAGAAAATATCTATGGGATTTTATTGGCGAATGAAAAATTTCAATAATCTGTAATGCAATTATCAAACAGTGCAATATTTTTATATAAATATAAATAAGAAATTGAATAAAATCAGATTAATTTTTTAAATAAAAGAGTCTTTTTAAAAAATAATAGAAATTTCAATTATAAATAAAAGTGGAATTAAATTAAATTAAATTTTGATATTTATTTTAATAAGGGGGGTTTAAATGGTACCTCAGTGGATGACCCAAGCGTCTTCAGAGATCACAAAATCTATCTCCCAACAAATTTGCTCTAAACTGGAGATTATTTAAACAAAATATTAATTGTTTGTTTTTAAGAGGTTAATGCATATTTTTATTTTTGTTTAATTTAACAAAGTATGAAAGTAATGAATTTAACCAAATATTTTAGATTGAAATCGACATTCACAACAAATACAGAAAAGATGGATGCGGCATGCATACATTCAACGATACCTCCGATAATGTAATATTTCTTTCTAAATATGACCAATAAATAGGCTCAATATTTATACACTCAATTCGAGGCTGATTACTGCCACTTTGTCTTTCCAGTTTTCGAACAGCCAGATCTTAAGGCTAAATGGAACTTCACTTCCACTGTTCCAGCAGAATGGACTGTTGTCTCAAATGAAGACATCGACGAATTTGAATTATAATTGTTTTAATAATCAGCTGCTGAAAAAAGAGAGATTTCGATTGCTCAAATTCAGAAGACTGCTGAAGCATTCAAAATTGATGTATCCTCATTCGGTGAGTTGAAAACATAATCATTCCACGAGTCATTCAAAATTTCTACCTATCTCTATGCAATCTGCGCTGGTCCTTATGATTTCGTCGAAAGAAAAACAGAAGGATTCCCTAACATGAGAATTTATGCAAGAGGATCAATCATTAAGGACTGTGACTTCGATGAGATGTTCAACGTCACCTAAGCAGGCATGAGATTCTATAAAGATTTGTTTGGAAAAGGATATCCATTCCATAAGTATGATCAAATCTTTGTGCCAGAGCATAACTTTGGTGCTATGGAAAATGTGGGCTTGGTTACCTACAATGAACTCTACTTATTTAGAGGCGAAATTCCATCTCTTGCCAAGAGGCTTAGATTCCAAAACACCAACCTTCATGAGCTTGCTCATATGTGGTTTGGAAATCTTGTCACCATGAAATGGTGGAATGATCTTTGGTTAAACGAAAGTTTCGCCACATTTATGGCATATCTTTGTCAAGCTAATGCACCTGAGCTTTCATATTTCAAGACCTCATGGGTAACTTTCCTCTAATATAAATTCTGGGGAATTATTGCCAGGTAAAATTATTTTTAGGGCAATTAATATAAATAAATATAAACTAAATTTTAAATATTTAAACTTAATTGGACAATATAAAACTCAAAAAACTCATTCGAAAAGTAATAAAATTAATTTTATTTATAATTGATATACTATTAAATCATAATTTCAAAGTTAGTTAATTAGATTTTATCCTTAAAATGTTATTAAAATCACTCAATTAAATTGAGTTTACATGCTCTAGGATGAGGTTAAAATTTACCCATCAATAATAAGTTTATATAATTTTGAAATCATTATCAAATGAGCTTAAGATTCCGTAAATTTTCCCCTTTAAACATTTACTATCCTGTAATTGTATTTTTGTATCATATTGTTTTTCCCAAAATAATTATACTTCATCAGTAATGAAGATTAGCTTTCAAAGACCCATCCTATTTGTTGTGAAATTAATGACACAGGAGAAGCTGAAACCTTGTTCGATGGTATCTCCTATGGTAAAGGAGCTTCTTTCCTAAAGCAAGTCTACAACTTACTAGGCCATGAAGTTGTCAAGAGAGGTCTCCATGCTTATTTCGATAAGTACCAATGGTAAAACACAGAGCTTCCTGATTTCGTAGGAACTCTTAATGAAGCTTATCTCTCATATGGTGAGGAAGCATTAGGCAAAGATTTCAACTTTTTGGAATGGTGCAATTCCTGGCTTAACACAAGTGGTGTCAACATCTTAGAACCAGCTGTCTCATTCAAAGAAGATGGATCTTTAATAATTATTTATTATGATCAATTGAGAAGCTCTAAGTCAGACAAACTAACGACTTGAGAGGAAAGAACAGACTTAGAACTCAAAAGATCGATGTTGCTCTTTATGACTAGGACTTCAAACCTTATGTAGTCAAAGACGTTATGATTAGTGATAAAGATGAACTTAATGACATAGAATTACCATTTATCGGCAGAGTAACCATCATAAACGTGAATCATAATGATCACGCTTATGCTAAAATTAGATATGATTAGAGAACTCTTGATCACTTTGTAGCTTCACTTAATGTAATATTAATTTAAAATTGCTAACCTTTTAATAGAAAGTTGAAGACCCAGTTACTAGAGGTTAAGTTTGGAGAAGTTTATGGAATCTAGTTATTGATAGAAAGATTTCATCACTTCAATACTTCGATTTCGTTGTAAAATATTATAATATGTATCAAGATTTATAATGATTAAAGTTTAATTATACAATAGCTTGGTCATGAGACAGTTGATCAAATTATTTAGGTTGCTTTGATGAATCTCTCTGCTTTGATCAGTCATTACATTCCACCAGCCCATGTCCTAGAAAAAAAGAGACTTATGTTTGAGACTCTCTTACAGCTCCTCCAAAGAACTGACATTTAATGCAATCTTTTGCAAGTTTTATAAGTTTCAATGCAAAAATACCATTTAAAAGATTACAAATCTTTTTGTAAATTGACCCTTCAATCAGAATTCCATTAGTAGATAACCTCTTCTCTTTTGTTTCCCACAAAGAACACATCGAAATTGCGCTTAAATGGCTCGAGAGTGGTGTTATATAAGGTGCTAATGGAGAAGAAGTTTTCAAGTTAGGTGCAAAACATAAGCACTCAATCGTTAGAATCGTTCATTGTTTACTTATTTCAGTTTATTTTCAACCCTATTTAATTTTTAAGATGATAATTTACCCTTCTCTAAAATAAAAATTCATGGAGATCCAACATATCCAGTTGATTTTAAGAAAGAAATTCTTGAAAAGACTCTTGGAGATGATAAATCAGATATCGCCTAGAATGTAAGAGAAGCTTGCAATGCTCTCTTGCCGGACCCTGATAACAAGAGAAAGGTTTGGGACTCACTTATTGATCCAAATTCAAATGACTCAATCTATATTTATTTTGGTTTTTATACAATAAATTACAGAAGTAACTTCAAAAATTAGTAATAATATTATCTATCAGAGAACTGCAAGAATGGGTGGATTCTATCACTGGAAACAACTAGATTTAATTAGACCATACTTCGATGAATTCTTTGAGGTTCTCCCAGGAATGTTTGAAAAGACTATTTTAATTTATATTTATATTACTCCATACAAGTATTTGGATTCCTTCTTCCACTCTTTACTTCCAAGAATGGAAATCTAGGATTCTCATATTGTCAAACTTTTGCAAATTAAGTAAAACTGTCCAGATAACAACTCAAACATTGCTAATTTATTGTAGTATTTGAATGTATTAATACCTAAAATTTCTAGATATTAATTTGTGGGTTAATTTTTCATAAATAATATTACAAGAAGGTGTTGAATTGGTACTAAGATAGAAACTTATCAGAGAATTTGCTGAAGGCGGACAATAAGCTAAACTTTGATTCACTTAGTATCTATGGATTTGAAAAGTTTAATATTTCAATAATTTATTCTCTCTATAAGTTTATAAAGTCATTTTTACTTGATTATATTGCGAATAAAGTCTGATAAAAAAGAATTAAAAATAAGTAATTAATCAAGCTTTCTATCTTTTCAATGATTATTCATCTTAAATATCGCTATAAATTGATTCCATATTAACATCTTGCTGTCGTTTTTATCCTACAATTATCTCTTCATTCATTTGATTTGCATTTGCAGGGTTAATATCTATTTCTTTAGCAGTTTGCAATTAATTATTTTAAATATTTGCATTTATCTATATAGACTTTTTAACTTGGTCATCAATTACATTCTTATTTTTCCTGTAAAATTGACCATCAAAATGCTTCTATCTCAATTCAATTTAATCTTTGACTTCTTCTGTGATTTCAAATATCTCTGCATATTGAGTAAAATTTCTTCCTAACTAAAGTTTCTTGAACAGTTCGTAATGTTCCTTGTGAGTTTTCAAAATGTAAAGAATGTTGTATTTAGAGTTTTAGAAGTTATTGCCAGTTTCTATGCAAATCTTAAAATATTCTTTGACTAAATCTAAAATATTCAATTGCATTGGATGTTTATGATATCTCTGTTCAAAGACTCTGACTAAATTTTAGCTGAATTCCACATTTTCATCATCATTTTTTGGTTTCTGCTTTTACTTTTTAGTTTATTTAGACTTATCCTAAGTTTAATTTTGTTCAATTATTTAATCGACAGCCTGATTAAACTCTGGAAGAGTGTTATCCTACCAACACTCAAAATCTTCATTAATAGCATAAGGATCTACCATTTATTGATTAAGTTAAAATATGGCTGGATTGTGAATCGCTCCTCTAGCTAAAATTGCTCCTTATGCTCCTGTAAATTTTAGGAATTTATTGACATCCAAAGGAGATAGCATATCACCTGAACCTAAAATAGGTATCTTAATCAGCCCAGTATCAATTATTTGTTTTATTTCATACCATCTAGCTGCAACTCGACATTCTTCAGCAGCAGTTCTTGGGTGAATGGATATCCAATGAACACCTGCTTCTTGCATAGCTAGGACATATTCCATAGTTTTTTCATGATCTTCAAAAACTCTGATTTTACATGAAACGCTCATTTACTCTCCAAATCTATCGACTAAGCTTTTCATTATATGTTTAGCATTTTAAAGGTCTCGCATTAATGCACTACCCATACCTCCACCTGTAGAAAACTTCTTTGGACACCCCATGTTTACATCAACACCACATATATCTAATTGACAAGTCTCTACTGCATTTATAGCTGTTTCAGCATTATTTGTACCAATTTGTAAGATTAACTAATTCTTCTCTTCTTCTCTCACTCTAAAGACAATGGAATAGTCTCTTGTGCTCACATAATCTATGCAATTTAACTCCTCATTGAAATAGCGAGTACATGCTTAAAACTTCCTATCAATTATTTCTTCACTGAAGACATAATCTGCACCATAATTTTTAGCCATAAGTCTGAAAGGCAGAGAGTTCTACAATGCTGTTATTGAAAAAATGTATCTTACTATTCTGACCATAGGAGCAAGTGAAATTTTGCCTATCATTCTATTAGAAAATGATTAGCTTGCCTTCTATATTGATTCTACCATATTAAATAATTAGATTATATACAACTTTCATTTCGAATTCTTTAAGTATTTATTCTATCCAATTAATAATTGAAGATTTTCTAATAAATGATATTTAGAAGCCATATTTAGAATAATTTAGTGTGTTATCATTTAACTTCAGTTTTATAAAAGTTCTTTAGAATAAAAATTATATGCAGAGATATAGGCCCATTTTAAAAAAACTAATTTAAATTGTGAAAAGAAACTTTTTTATATCAACGCAGGGAGAGGAATAAAAAGGCTAATGAAATTTTTTAAGATAAGGATAATCTAAAAGTATTCTTAAATAATTCAGATTCTCTATAAATATTTAACTAACCCACTGAATATTTTTGAATAATATCTTCAAGAAGGAATCTAGATATGGGTGGGTGTATTTAAATAGAGTTAATATAAAATTATATAAATAATAATATTGCTTAAATTTTATAAGTATCTTTTTATTGATTATCTAAGCTTATAAGCCAATAATCATATAAATAGACATTTTATTTGAATAATATTACATTGAAAAAGATGTTATCAAAGGCTTTCCAAAGATTATAAACATCTTAAGGAGTGATCCTTCAAGAAGCTAGAAGAGGTTTCGCCGTCAACGAAAAACAAATCAAGTTGAGAATGAAGTCAGTCTAATCAATTGAGAAGATCACAAAGGCCATGAAGATGGTCGCTGCATCTAAGATGAGAGGTGAACTCACTAGACTTGAGGCTGGTAAGAGGTTTGGTTTCAACTCTATTATTATAAAAATGCTTCAAATTTTATGATTTTCATGACAACTCAGTTGATATGATTTTCAAGAGCGATGCCTATCTTCAAAGAAAGGCCCCAGCCCTTGATATGCATGACGCATCAGAATTCATTATTCCTCTTTCCTCAGACAGAGGTCTCTGCGGTGGTATCAACTCCAGCATCGTGAGAGAAATCAAGGGATATGTTAAGGACAGGAACAGATCCAAGATTAGAATCGAAATTCATTATTGTAATAAGTTTAAATCATGCCTGTAGGTGAAAAAGGTTCAGTCGCTATGATTAGACCATTCCCAGATATGATGAAGATGTCAATCTCAGATATTGGTTCTCCATCCAACTATCCAACCATTATGGCAATTGCTGACCAAATCCAAAGAGACAGTGAGGGAAGCGATAAGATCGTCGTTTACTATAACGAATTCAAGTCTGCTATCTCACAAATTATTAGAAGAATGGAACTCATGCCAAGAAAGAGATTCCTCGACACAATGAAGTTCGCCAGACTATATAACCAAAAGCTCCCAGATAAGAACACCAGCAACCCAGCTCTTTACGACCTCTATCTTACCTCAAACCTCTGGATCGCCTTCTTGAACAACGCTGCCTCCGAGCAATCAGCTAGAATGAACGCTATGGAGAACGCCTCTAAAAATGCTAGAGAAATCGTCGAAAAACTCAACCTTCAATATAACAAGGCTAGACAAGCTAGAATTACTATGGAGCTCGTCGAAATTATCTCTGGAGCCTCAGCTTTATGAGCAAGGTTTAATTTCTTTATCTCGCATTCACATGCAGGTAAAATTAAATAAGTAAAGTGGAAATTCATCTTGGGTAATTTAAGTCGCAATTAGTACAAAGATAATTTTCATTAAACCTTATTTCTATTTAAACACGATTTAATAATTCAATTTTCATACATTCTCTATTTTACCTAAAATAAAATTGTGTGTTTTAAATTCTTTGAATACATTATAAGTAAAAATAAAATACAATAACCTTAATATTTTTTAGAATATCTCTAATATATGCACTTATCAATTGTAATGAGTTAAAACTTCTTGAGTAGAGTTTTGAATAAGTAGTACTCTCTTTAGATTATCAGTCATTGACTAACAAAAATGCATATATTCTTGTGCATTTTGATTCTTAAGTATAGGTGGGAGGTTTGTTATGACTAAACTTGCATCTTTAGATTTTTGCATAATGATTTAATTGATTCTCTTTGCGTTTTGAATTTTCTCGTCATTACTATCTTGATCTATATCTTGAGATTCGTGTTACTTTTTCATTTAACTATCAATCATGACTTTCCTTTCTTTTTCTTGAAGTGCTTTAAGCTTCATCAAACTTGGTAGAGTACCAAATTAGAAATCTTTATTTCCTTCTTGTAAGGCTTTTCGATACATTTGATTTTTTTATTCAAGAGTATGGTTTAAAGTGCTGGAATATTACTCTATCATTTGAGAACCAACATGAACAACTTCAATGTATATGTTTTCTTGAAGAAGTCTATAACGATCCATGTATTCTCTTGCTACTCTTTTCATTGTATCAGATTCATTTTCAGGAAGTGAAGTCATGATAAATAATCTCACGGTACATCTCTTCCAATGTGAAGATTTTATTAAGATTTGGACAAACAAGAGAAGCATTCCCTTCTCAAAGTTAAATGACCAGATATCTATAGTACCTTGATGCTTTATTTCTGTATCAAACTCTTTCTATGGCTTAAGAATGGTTAACAAATGCCCAAATGAATGAGCATGGTTGATTAAATTTACAAATCTATTGCATTTTAATTCATCATCTTCCCATTAATTTGGCCATGCTAGAAGAACTGTATTTGGCTCTAAACCACCAAGACCAGATGATTAAATTAGGTAAACCATACCATGCTCTATATTTTGTGAAACAATCACTTTCGAGAACACATTATATTTATTCTTTTTCATGTAGGCATCAATCTCAACTTCTTTTTTCCTAGCTTCAGTATAAGATTCTGGATTATAATCACCTTTAACTACGCACCCATAAATAGCTAACCCTGTTCCTTTACGAAGCTAATGAAGAAGTTTGAAAATACCTGGTGATGTTATTTTACCTTTCTCGTTAATATAGCCTAATGCTAAATAGTGAGGTCTCCAGTTCTTAACATGTTTCTTTTGTTTATCAATTTTAAGAAGAGCATTTCTAGCTCTTTCTGCTCTAATACCTTCAACTCCATCTCCCCAATTTTTCTCTTAAGATTTCTTATCAAGATAAGCATATATAAGTAGAGCTCCTACGATAGAAGCTAAGGAAGCCCACCATGAAATAACTATCATAGATGCTACACATAAAACAGCTCCAATAAATGCAGTTATTTTATGATAGTATTTCCATTTCGGTCTCCAATTAGGTGATCCTAAATAGTCAAGTAAGAAACAAGCGATGTTTACTCCACCATAGCATAGTAAGTAGAAGATTGTAACAAGAGGAGCAATTTAATCGATACTACCAAAACAAATTGAAATTGCAATAATGCAAACTGTAAAGGCTAGAGGCTTTCTTGTTGATCCCTTTAGAAAATTGAATATTTTTGGGAGCATATCATCGTCAGCAATTGAGTTTATAATATTAGGAGCATTTTGAATTTGTTGAAGAGCTGAACCAGCCGAAGAAAAAATTATACCAATATATACAATCCATCTTTGAGGCCAAGCAATTTCTGCTGATATAATATAATCTAGATTCGTTAAGGCTTCTCTTGAACCGACTGCTCCAAATAACAAAAATAATACTATGTACAAGCAAAGTGTGGACAAATGAGCAGCAAGAGTACCTTTAGGAATCGAATTTATGGGGTCTCTTAAGTTATTGGAACTATTAGCACCTTGCAAAATACCTGTGCAAGCGTTGAAAAATATAGCATGAAGTGTGAAGAAAGAGTTTGCTTAATATTTTGAACTCCAATTGTTTCTAAAGTTTTCACCATCAAGACCTGTAAGCCCAGGAACAAGTTATTAAAAAAATGGACATGATTTGAAGAATTTAAACAGAATCATATTAATTCATACAATTATAGTTAAAATGATTAGATTTATCTATCAAAGTAATTTAATTTAGTATAATTTACTAAAAGCTCTATTTTTATTGGATTATTGGAGTATTATTATCAATGACCTGATTAAATTAAATTTTTAGCATTTTATATTAATTTTATCTCATTTTATATAAATTTGAGATTATAAATTCATAATAAAAAACTAATATTCACTATCTAATATGGAAACAAATTTTGACATCTAATTTTAAAGATATATTTTCGTTTGATTTTCCAAAATCTTTTAATTGGGCAATCTTACAACTCTTAACTTCTCGCTTTTGATGCAAACAACCCAATAACCATTGATAGTATAGATATGAATACCAATGATATGAGCAGTACTCCAATTCTGCTGACAAATCTCACTCCAAATAGAATTGTAACCACTAAGCTTGCAAGAAGTGCGAATGAGAAAAACCTCATGCTAAAAGCGAAGGAAACCAAACTGAAGCCTGTGATTACATGTATAGCTTCAATCGCTCCCAAAATTGAGAGAGCTGAGGCTACTGTAGAAGCGAAATAGTATAATATACCGATAGAACCGCCAGTAGCTGGGCCTAATGATCTTGAAATGAGATAGTATACACCTCCTGTTCTAATCTTAGAAATATTTTAATGGAATCATTGTTATTTTATTTATATAATATCTTGCCGTTTGTAGCAATGGCATTCATAGACAGCACAGTAAAAAATGTCGTAGATGTGCTGAAGAATAGTATATAAAATCTTTATATTAGATTTTTTAAAAGTATTGCAAACGCTTAAAATATACCAGCTTCTCCTATAATAAGATTTATTCTTAGAAAGAGAACAACGCTGAGTATATTTTGTACACACGGCAAGTATACTCCCTAGAATGCTCCCATACCTAAATCAACTTTTTTGTTTTCAATTATGGTTGAGTTTCTTGGGTCCTCTTCTCCCCCATAAAACTATTTATATTGCTCATTTACTATGATTTAAGTTCTTATTGAGTTTCTACCCTTTGCCGATGAGTTTAATTAGTCATTTATATTAATAAATCCTCAAATACATAATTCAAGGTATATTTTTACCAAATTTCAAAAATCAAAAAGATTTATGAAAAAATTAACCACTAATTACTCATCATTAGCATCATGTTTAATGCTGCTTGTATCATTGATCTCCAAATGAATGTCTTCATAGTCCTGCGACTGCCTGTCTTAATCATGATCTGCATCTGTATCCATCACAGAATTTTGATTATTTGGGTTTTATTTATCCTTCCACTACTTCAGTCTCTCATGCGCCTGCTCAATCCTTATCTAATTACTGTCGAAATTTGACTCATCAAAGGGCACATGATCCACATTTTTAATGTCGTGGGAATCCTCTGACATAATCTAAAACACTTTAATAATTTAAATTATATATCAGATTTATAAAATAATAATAGTCATTCTTATTCGTTTAAATTTAAAAACTAATATTCTTAAATTACTATGGCACAAACTACTAAATTATAAGAAAGTCAATTTAATCAATAAGCTGTACATCAAAACATTTAAATATAAAAAATAGAATTTATATTATAAATTTAAGTAATTTAAAGTTAATTTTAATCTTAATATTCAACCAATTTTCCATATAATCTTAAGTTTTGCTTATTTTAAATAAAATTTAAAAAAGGTTATCAATATTAAATTAATATATTTTAAAGTAAACACCCTGCAGCAACTAAGTAACTATCCTTAAAACGTGGTTGATTGGTAAATTCAAGATGTTTGCAAATTCTTATCAAATTTACTGCCAAAGAAACAACTAGAAATTACTAAGTAAATAATCAAGCATCAGATAAATGGAATTGACTTGCTCGAAATGACTGAGAAAAATATGCTGGAAATCGGCATCACAATTATACATGAGAGAAAGAAAATTATGAGGCAGATTAAAATGCTTAAGAATTTGCCATCTAATAGCAATAACTGCATCATTGTTAAGTACTTTGATTATTTATTATCAATTTTACAATGAGATTTACTATGAATAATATGCAATGTAATTATTATAGAAATTCTGGATTGATGTACAAGAATAGCATGAGAAATTATTAAAATTCAAGATTACTGAGAATGTCAAAGTTAAACACATTTTGCAATAAGCTTACTAAATTTTCAGATAGAAAAAGTGCGATTTATCGCAAAATTGTTTAGTCTAAGTTTCAGCTTAAGAAACTAAAGTTCTCTTGTCTAATATTGATTATAGAAATATTATCAAAATCTAAGTATAATTTTCTAATGTTATGTTTCATTTCAATAACACCTTGATAGCAGACATAATAACTTCTTCAAAAATTTAAGAATTTTAAATTTGCAAAACAGCACAATTTACTCACACATAAGCTATTTCAGAAACTAGATCTGCTTGTAGTCCTATAAGATTGATAAGAAATGACATTGAAAATTCACTAGAGAGATTAGTGAGTTCTCCCACTCAGACAATTTATGTTCAACCTATAGATGACAACGATGATTTTATATATATTTAATCTGTTGCACACATCAATTTGATCATAATATGTATAGTCATGTAGTATTTAAATGAAGTAATGTAGTTAAACTAATCTAATAGCGATTGCCCTATGCAGTTGAATACCTATCGATAGTCAACTAGAAATGAATCAAAGAGCTCAAGCAAAAATTCACATTTATCAAATATTAAGCTTTCTAAGAAGACTAGACTTATATAGTAGTCAATTAATGCAACAAACATGCTCAAAGATTAAGGCGTGAATCAAAACATTAAATTATCTACATTAAGATATTAAAGTGCATTAAATTTAATTGAAGAATATTATGATTGAATAGAGAAATTAAATTAATTTTCTTATAAACAATTTAAATATCTATTGTATAATTTTACTTCTATCACTTTATATTTGGAATTTTTCAATTATTCCGATTAAGATAACAGGAAATATGTGACTTTAATTAACTTTTAAGAATTATTTTAATTTTAGAAAAGGGAAATTTAACTTTCAAAGATTTTAATTTATAAATCGAATTTCCTTTTCGTTCTGTTAAGCACAAATATGTAAGATTGATTCATATTGAAATAAAATAATATATTTATAGAGGTTTATTTAAATCTATTTAAAAATAAAAAATCTTTCCACATTATTTTCAAAGACAAAGAAAAGTTTTTTATACTTATGATTAAAGCTTCTCTCTAACTATATAAATTGAAAAGATATTATAATTAAATTTCAGATTATATTTTGTTTTAAATGCAAGCACAGCAAATTACTTATAGAATTATATAACTTCTAATAGATAATCACATAAAAAACAGCCCTCTAACAGTACTAGCAATATTTTGCCTTAATTTATAGTATTTTATCATGTTTATATTTTTTTATTACTAATAAATTTGCCTATAACTAACTTCTAATTGAAGAAGCATTCCGTAAACGAAACTGCCTTCTCCTATACAGGTGGCCCAAATAGTATAACTTCCTAGACTTTACCACATAATCAAGCAAATACTGGCACAAATTCAACGAATTCTAACACAGGCTGTCTAAACTCTCTAAGTAGAGGAAATTCTATGAAGAAAATGAAAACATTTTGCAATGGATAACCTATTTAACAATCCAATATGGTTAACTCGAATGGCAGCTCATCACATTAAATAGTTGCTAACTTCAAAAGTAACTCAGGAATTCAAAATAATGGCAATTACAATAATCATGGAGCTAACTAAAATATTCCATAAGGTCAGATTAGCATTAATGCTAAATAGACAAAGAAAGTTGTTCATAAAAACGGCAAAAGCGTTAACATGTATCAAACTTTAAATGGGACAAATAATCATCAAACGATTGGAGTTAAGAAATCTAGCATCCACAATCAATCAATAGAAATTAGATTTATATGATATAATGTATAATTTAAAATGAATAAGGAGAATATCAAACAATAAGTCACAACTCAAAAGAATTAATATGTCAAGATTCATAATGAGGACTTTGAAAAATAAAAGAAATCAGATAATACTCCAGCTAAAAGCAGACAAACTTTTCATCAATTACTATTAGTATTATTTATTTAAACCATAAGAGAAAATCAAATGCATACCAATCAGTCAAAACCTAATGGGTACACAAAATAAAGTTTTTAAGGAAATTAGGATCAAGCACTTCTCTTTTCTAGGTAGGGCAATGATAAGTAGCAAATAAATAACTTGAATGAAATCTTCTCTGATTTCCTTGATGAGCAGTCCTAACTTCAGACAGCAAGCATAAACAAGTAAAAGCTTCATTAGAGAGTAAGAGCTGAGAGTTTGCACTCTAGATAGCAAGTTCTTTTAGAGGAAGATTCTTTGGAAAGCACAAAGCGGCAATAGGTTGATTAGTATCATGCCTACATGCAAACTGAGTAGTCTTAAACTCAAGGGTATGATTCAAATTCATATACTAACATGCCAAACTAACAGCAGAGAGCAATAAAGCATATGGCTCACAAATCAATGTACGCCTTAAACTCAAATTAAATAAAGGAGTCACAGAAAAAGAAATCACTTGGGGGAGACACAGGTATTCAAAAGAACTAGAATAATCAGTTTAATCAATAGCATTTCGGTACATTTGATAACTCTTAAATTGGGCTGTTCAATAATAACCTAAACCAAAACTATCACTAGTATGCTGTAACATCAATGTCTGATTGTGGAGGCAATGAAAACTTTATACTCTAAGAAAACTACGATCTTGCGATTAATAACGATAACAATTTACAGAACATTTAGCCTTAATTGTGCCACAATGGCTACAGTAATAATTAATCAAGCAGGATGAACACAGAAATCGACATTATAAGCAACAAAGAGAATGTTTAATTCTAGAGAGAAACCTTTGAAGGATTAGGCAAAAGAGGAGGTACTTTAGGGTATGGCAGAAGCGACAGCAATCCCACAAAACATAGAGTAAGCTTAAATATAGTTGTGTCAATATTTTATTTTAGAATAATCGATACAGTGATTAATGCGATGACTTGTTAATGATGGACATGTCTGAAGAAGAATCAGTCCTTATTAACAAAAAATAGTGAATAATTTCCTGCTTTGTTCTATTTAAATTATATCATTATACAAATTGCTTATATAACTCTATTTATATTCAGTTATTACTAGTATTATGTTTAAATATTATTAAAATCATTATATTCGATAATTTAAATGTAATTCTTTAGGTTTAAGGAATGTAAAAGCTTTTCCTTCACCTCCCCCCAAGTTGGGCAGTTTCATCTCCATCTTAATCTTCTTTATCTTCAGAGGCTTCTATAACCAAAGCAATTTAATCTTCCTTCCGTGTCAAAAATGACGGTGATTACTGTCCTTTACCTTGATGTGGTAGTGGCTTTTTACCATTTAATAGGGGACTTTTAAGTTTTGTATGTGCTAATGAATTTGTGAAAATACTAAGACAATAATTCTCAATCTGCTTTCCATCAATTATAGATCTGTATCCAACTTATAGAGTGGTATAAATATTCATGAAACTGATCCAATGTGTCTTAATACACTCTGACCAGGTTCTCTTCCAATTAAATATTTAACTGTTCTGAGCATTTTACTACTCACTTAGATAGAGTTGCTCCCATTTACCTCCTTCTAATTATAAACTCATCCTTTCTCTTAAGCAATTCTGGCTCATAGTTATGAATAATTGCGCTTATATTTTTTATGAGTCATCAAATATCTTGAAGTAGCCAAGACAAGTATTCTTCTTTTTTATGTTTCTTCTATGATTGTATTCAGACTTCTTACTTCGCTATATTTTATTAATAGACTTTCTTATGCGGTCTTCGGGATCCTCTTCCTTGATCATATTTGGATGCAAGAATTCCTCATGCTCTGAGTGAGAATTGTTTATTCTTCCAGCATGCTCGCCTTCTCCTTCCTCTCCAGCATCTTCATAAAAAAATTTAGAAAAACTGAATTTTGTCAGATTCTTGAGGTGGCACTAATTTCTTTTAAACTAAGGGCATTGTGCTTCCATAAATTAGAGTGGTAATGATAACCAAACTCAAACTTGTAGTCACAATAACTTTTATAACACAAAACTATAACACAATTTATCTATCATATGTATGATTATAAAATATGAAACTTCTTTCTCTTTGATAGATTCATCCATTTTAAGCACTAGACCGAATGCGATAGCTCCTCTAATTAGACCAGCGTAAGATATGAATAATAGTTGCCTTAAGCTGACTTGCTATTTATGTTTGCATAGAACTAACAAGTATATTAGACCAATAATCTAAAAGTCATATAAAAATCTTCCAACTACTATAATTACCATTTCCACTAAGATGAATTACCATGACCAATCATATTCAAAGAAATAAATTGAATGCTAAACCAAGGTATGCAAATACAAAGGCCTCAAAGCCAAATCCTATAACTTGGAAAGCCACACTGGAAACATGCTTGCCTTGTGGAGATAAGTTATACCAAGCGTAGTGAGCCATGATAACTCCTGAAGTTAGCAAAGCTATGATACCTTTAATATAAATGATAATTTACAGCATAAGCAAGATATCCAATGCAGAATATCAATAGGGTCTCTTTAACGGCAGACACTGTTAGGAATCTCATTTTCTTAATCAAATTCAATAAATAAAGGACTATCAGCCCAAATACCAGACCAATTCCAAGAATATCTTATATTTGATGCTTAAATCACTATGTAGTAAGAAGTTACCAATAATCTTGAAAGGTGTAGCGCCAGTAAATTAACCATAATTTTATATTTAATATTATAGTAAATAATTGAACATGGTATTAAAAGACTAAATTAATTTCCTGCATTTTTGTAGGTTATAATTTTTACATTATGTTTGTTATACATTACCTATAGTCCAAAAAATACTAAATATTTTGGCTTTTAAGAATTTCAAGAAGTTAATTACAAACTATAGTTTAAATGAAATAAATTTTCTTTTGTTTGTTAAGTATCTAGATCAAATTAAGGATTATTCCTGATAATTAATACTAGCGAACACTTTCTTTCATAATTCAATTTTTTATAAAAAAATACTCCAAATTTTATTCTTCGAACCTTTTTCTATATTTAAGACACATTTAGAAATTACTATACTTTTCTTTTGGGGATTTAAATGATTCTGTTTGATCTCCTGTATACATTAATACATAATCATTCTATAATATTGCCACTGCATCATTAACGATTCCCTCTCCAAATACAAGAGAGAACAGTTTTGGTTGCTCATCAAACTTAATAATTGAAATGGCTGCTCAAATATAAATATTAAGAGCAAAGTAACGAGCTCACAAGCAAGCACTCCATAAAATAATGCTATTAAATGTTTTAAAACTTAGATATTTGCAATGCTGAGAACATTGAAAAAGTAAAAATAGTTCCAAGAAGTCCGAATAGCATGAAAAATTGATATTCTCATGTTGAACCCGGATGCAAAAAATTAAGTTAATTATCATTACTTTTTTTAAATCGTTAAATAACTTTTTATTTGCTAATGAATTTGTCATGCTCTGCTTTCTATAATAATTCTTAAGTGAACAAATCCAACTTATGCTTGACTTAGAGTGCTATTTCTAGCAAATGCTGCACTTTTAAGAGTGCTCTTGTTGAAGGCTACTGATTTTGGAATTTTTTTCTTATTCCAATTCCAGCAAATTAATCCTCAGCATTTTAATTTAGTCTAAAACGTTATTAAATCCTTCTTTTTCGAATAATTCCATAAACTCATCTATAATATTAAATAGTTTATCATGTTATGAATTAAAATTGGTCTCATAATTGCATCATCAAATTTATGTTTTAAATTTTTTTATGATTGTATTATGATTTAGTAAGTTAAGACTTTGAATTGATTTTATTATTCTCATCATCTTCATCATATTCATGCTTGTCAGATTGATATAAACTTCACTATATTATTTGTATAAACTCATAATTTCATATTATCTTTAGACCAAGAACTCCAAACAATCTTCCATATGAAGCAAGCAATTCAATATATTTTATATTCAAGGTAAGAGAAGAATGATAAAATAATTTAATAAAATCACTTAATAATTGATACCTGACATGTGAGCTAATTCTCCTACATCATAATTATATATTTATTTAAACCCTTTTCTTAAAGATAAAACTGCCTATCAGTCCTTCATTAATATAAAATCATTAATAATTCCAAGAGATGCCACTCCAAGTAGTAAATATGTGTACATTGATACTGTGTTGAATAAAATAATGGCCACTGATAAATTAATCTTAAATATTAAATAGCTGCTATAACATCAGAAGAGCAAAATGGATCATTTAATATGCATTTATTTAATGCACTCCATAGGACTTAATGTGAATGGAATGGGTCTATAGAAAATTGTTAATTATTATTATACACAGCATTTAGATATAAATGGCTATAGAAAATCCAAATATTATATCCACTTACCCATCATGATTGACGTTGTAAACTTTAATACTCAATTATTATTAAATTAGCTTATTTATAATCAATAGATTTACTTGTACATAATTCCAGATTGGAAAAACCCATAAGTCAATGCTGATATAATATAATAGATTAGAATAGCATAATATAGCCAATATTCTCAAAGAATCTCTTTCTTCTCATGTTGAATTGAAATATGCAAAAATAATTGGAGGTAAGCACAGATAGAAAAAGAGATCTTCATCGAAGTTAAAACTATGACTAAAATCTGTACTACCGGTTCCCCATGCAATCGATGACACTATCAGCCCCGTTATTATATAAATATCACTATTAATTGTAGAAATATTTTATGATTTATGGTTTTTAGGGTATCATAAGAATATGATCGCCACGCCAGTCTCATGCCCAATTATGAAGTGCTTATGCTCCATGTAGGATCCAATAATGACGTAGAGTGACAGTAATACAAAAATGATTATTGCCACTACTGAGAGTAGGAAATTCGACATATTTGTGATAAATACGATTCAACTTTGCGTATGTTGTATAATTAGTATTAATATAATAATAATAAGTAAGATACATACAATCCATTTGTTTATTTAATTTAACAATCCCATAAGTTATATCAAATTTATCTTCTTAAAATTTCTTTTCTGTTCGGTAAATTTTATATTGAGGTCACTGATAGATTAAAATTGCTTTTTTAAATTAATAGTAGCTTATAAATAAGTTAAACAACTTATTTCATATTTATAATTTAACATTTATAGTAAAAATTCAGCATAAAAAGTATATATTATGAGAAACAAAATGCAAGACACTTGTTATTTCACATAAATTTGAGAACATTTATTTTATACTTGTCTTACTCGAATTGTTCCCAAAATTTTAATATTATATAAAATAATTCTTAGGAAATTAACTATTTTCTAATTGCAGTACTAAATATACGCTTAGTATATAAGTTTATATTAAATTATTATCAAATAAAATGAGTAAAAAGAGCAGAAAACAAAGAGAGAGAAAGAGAACTCAAAAGAAAGAGGTATTTAAAAAGAATATACAATCATTAACATATTATTAATCTTATATTTTAGGAGGCAAAACTTTCAACTAAGAAAGAAAAGCCAGAAGAATTGATCCTGAACCAAAGCACTCGTAGTGTGAGAAATGACTCATTAAACTATTTAATTCTTTGGAAAAATGACAAAATAGCATGGAAATTTAAGAAGTCAAGATAGGTTTTCTTGCTTAAACACATGTACAATATCGAGAAAGTGCCCACTAAGCATTTCAAGATTCTTAAGAAATATATTAAGAGCATGCAGAGCAGTAATATCAAAGATGTAAGTCAATAGGACATTAAATAGATATTGTTATATAAAGAATGATTGGTAAAAATTCCACTATCTCAGACTTTCTATGTGTATTTTTTTAATAACAAATTATATTCGAATCATTAACTTTCTATAGACTTTGCTTAAAGAAGCTCTAGCTATGATAGAAAACCCTTCAAAAGAAATTAAATATGACGACATTGAGCAAAGCATGATCGATAACGAAGTTGGCTCTGAAGCAAAATAAGCAATGAAAGACAAAATTAACAAAGATAAAATTCAGAGAGCAGAGAAAATTGCTAAGATTCTATCAAAAGAGTGAATCAAGCAACCACTTTAATTAAGAATTACAGTTTATTATTATTATTATGATGGAATTGTGTATATACAGAGATTTTTAATGCAATATTCAAATTCGAGATTTAATTATAAATTCCACATGATGCATAAAATTAATTACAGTAGCTAAAATTAATCCATAATTAAACTTCTACTTCGTTGTGTAATTTACTGTCAAAACTTTTGCTAAGAAGCTAGATATTTAAACAAATCAGTAAGACTGAGTATATTCTTGATTTTGGGATACTCCTATTCTACATCTACATAGATTAGTTTGCTCTCTGGAATTAAGCTAATCTTTTCAATTACATCCTTGAGAGTGTCGTTCTTTTTCATAAGCAACACTCTTTCGATTCCAAGAACTTTCCCAAAGAGATCTTCTATGTCTACATCTTGAAGCTATGAAAGTTTTTAAGTGTCTGTTTTATTCTCTAATTTCTTTTGCTCTTCTTGCATCAAATTAAAAAACGTTAGATATGTAAAGAAAATCAAAAAGTTGCTTTAAAGTTGATTTTAATAGCATTTGTTGGTTCTATTTCTTGAATTATTAAGCCATTTCAGCAAGGTGTAGTTTTTCTTACTTATAGTCCTCGTCATCTTCGTAGTCTTCCGAATCTTCAGAATCTAACTCTTCGTCAATAGTTATAGTTTTTCTTCGTCTTCCAGCTCTTGCAACAGTATTATATGGCTCATCCAGAGAAGAGAGGCTTTAAGCCTTCAACTCTTCTAATGGTTAAGTTATACCACCAACGTCATTGGAATTATTGTTGCCTAAATTTGACATCGAGTGTGATTAATTCTCTGAGGTAAACATAGTATCCTCTTCAAGCGCATTCAAGTCTGTAATGAAATTTAAGATTGGCTCATCAAGGTATTTGTAGTAGCCTGGTACTCTAAACATAAACATTAAATCTGTCAGGTATGCTAAGCCTATAGTCCTAGTTGTGAATTCTTCCGATGGCTTAATTTATCTCTCTATGGGTATACATGAGACTCTGTTATCGCACATCTTTTTGAGAACGTTGAAGACTGTCTCAGTTTCTTTTGCATAAACAAGTTTAGGAATCTATGGGAAAACATTCACGTGATTAATCGTAAATTAGATGATTGGTTTATCAAAGAAGCTCAAATCTCCATTGTAATTATCAACAAGATACCTGATAATATCGTTGTATGTAACGAATCCTTAAATTTAGGTTTAATCTTGATTCATTATTGCTACATGGTTAAGTCCTTTTTCACTCATTAAGGTAACCAAGTCATGTATAGGATCCTCTATATTGAAGACTATGAGCTGACTTTTGTTAAACTTCACAACATCAGGAACTATCAAAAACCATTCATGCAAAGTGATTTAACTCAAAATCTTAGGCAACATAGACATATCAGCTCTTAGATGCAGACCACTATCTACTCTTCGCAATGATCTGCGATTTACTAAATGGTTATTTGCTTATAAGCCAGGATTCATCATAATATAGTTTTCCTTGAAAATCTAAATGAAAGTCTTCTCTGTGATGTTACTTAAGTCCTCACGTACGTATGCTTCCTTTAAAATTTGGCAAATGTATACAATAATTTCTAGTAAATCTCTAATAGCTATCATGCCCAAGAATTCTTTCTTTTCTGAGTCCCAGCACACACAACTTTATACATTCTGTTCTATTACCATGGCATTTATACATTATTGAATTGATGAGTCATAACTCAATATCAAGATCTAACAAATAAGTAAATATTAGTAATATAAATATCTGTATTCAAATACCTTTGCATTATCTGGGAAGAGTTCGAAGACTTAATGTTCTTTGAAAAAACAGCTAATTGAACTTTGCATATTTTTAGTTAATTCAGTGCAGTCAGAATCTAAAATTTGCTTTGATTCCTCTTAAAATACTTATTCAGTCATTTTTTAATTTTATTAACTTTATAATAATTCTAATTTTATCCTCAATTATAATCAATGAACAATTTCTAAACTGTAAATAGTTTTTTAAAAATCAAATTTATCACTAAGGGAACATACTCTTTAAATATGATCATAAGCCAATATCAGGAATTTATTATGCGATTTTTTTCAAAACTACATTTTTACTCTCTCTTCATTTTCTTAAATTTAAGGCTTTTCCCCCATTTGATTTCGTTTCTTCGTCATTAAAACAAGTTTAAATTTCAGGATTTTCTACTTTCCTTTTGGATATTGAAGTTTTAATATATTTATGAATAGATGGGAGACAAAATTCAAGGATGTTTCCTTCAAATATGATTATACGTCATCTGCTTCTTCGAAAAGATTCAAAGCAGGAATTCCTTTACATCTGAAGCACTTGCTGACTATTATCAGTATTAGGATTTCAAAACTGCTTAAATTAAATGACAAAATAGTAATGTATTAACATGATTTAAAAAATTTATTAATTCTAAATTGCTTCTTCAATCATGCAAATTTTTAATGAAATTAAGTTATTAAAAATAAAATAATTAAGAATTTTAACAATATATTTTAAGTATAAATGAAGAGTCGTAGAATAATAATCTTTCTATCACTTAATTCTTCTTTTTCAGAAATATATTGATTCATCAATTGTAAATATGATGTTTTTTATTCTTCTGTATTTTTTAGCAGACTATTATGATTGACAAAAGTTTTCAATTAAAATTAGAGAATATAAAAAAAAGATTTTAAAAAATAGAGTATTGTC
Organism: Oxytricha trifallax; assembly: GCA_000711775.1. Taxonomy (NCBI): domain Eukaryota; phylum Ciliophora; class Spirotrichea; order Sporadotrichida; family Oxytrichidae; genus Oxytricha; species Oxytricha trifallax. Next base: position 58,013 of record ARYC01017961.1, read on the forward strand.
AGCTTTAATAGCAATTTAATGATTTATATTTCTACCTAACTAATCAAATTAATTTAAAACTCTTTTAATATATTTTTTTAATTGAAAGTAAGGCTAAACTAAAATGGAATTCAAAGGGTAATCTATTATTTTATCAACTTCAGAATCAATCATAAGAGTATTTGAAAATCCGAAATTATATTTCTGAACTTTATCGTTTTTAAAAACCTTCTCTAATCTCTTCTTTGTAGCCCATTTCTTTTTATCATAACTTTAAGATTAAAGGTTTTATAATTATAATATAAATAAAAATCTTATTAAAATATGTAAACCAAGTCTGGACATTATATTCCTAGACAATATCTTGAATATTTTAGTTTTGTGATTCCTGAGTTTAGGCCATCAAATACACTTGTTGACATGGCATAATTTGACGATAGTTGATGAATATATCATACTACACTCTAAGGTGCTGAATGATCGAGTTAAATAATATTATATTAAAATGTAATTTCAATTTTTGATTTATAATTTATATTTTTTTAATGATTGCTACAAGAAATCATCCAAAGTAGGCTGAAATATTGAACAATTTAATTAGTTTAGAATATATAATCTTTTATTATATGAAATCAAGGAAATTTTATATTCCTATATAAATTAACGTTTATAATCATAGAGAATATTAAAACAAATTCCTATAAATAATATTTATAAAAATTTTGAATAATTTATTTTTTACTTGGTTTATATTAATATATCCATCTCTTATATTCTCAATTAATTGCACTTGAGGAATAATGATAGCGATTCTTTATGACACAATCAACCTTTCTTGATGTATTTAGTCTTTCGTTACATCTGTACAAAATTGAACCTCCAATGTCAGAGAATACCAAAATAGGAAACTTTTTAAAAGCGGCAAGTCGCAGCAAATCCAATTCAAATTGACGCTCTAATTTCTTGATTGTAATCATTTCCTTAAGTCTGTGATAGTCACTTACACAAGTAAAAGCATGTACCTATGCCTAAATGTCCATTTAAAAAAACGGATTTGATTTAATATATACAGAATTATAATAATTTCAAGATAATTTTATACTTCTTCATTTCATCATAGTACTCTATGAAGGTTAAGAGTAATTTAGCATCTTCCTTATAACCAAAATGAGAGGAATATAGATCTCGAAAATCAAACCACACATCATCTTCAAATTAATAATAATAAAATCTTCAAATATTAAATTAAATAAAGGATTTGCTATCATTGTAAAGTAAATATTAATATTAAATTTTTGAATGTAGGTGAAAGAAGATTATCAAGCAAGAACCCATCGAAAATATGTATGTTTTAATCAATCTGATAATAGATAACTTTATCAATTTACACTTCATAATTATTGAATTTTCCGCACTTTTTTGCTCCAGATAAAAGAAATTTAGCAACAAGTCTTTAATTAAGCTTTCCCATAGTCTTTAGAATAGTAAGAAGATAATTATAATGATAAGTACACAATTATTCGGGGAAAGAAGTATCCTGCCCAATTTTATATGTAACCAAGGAGGTAAGTTTCTGCCCCAAAAAAAGCATATAATTCTTAATAAAATCTGCCAAAATCTTATCATAAAATATGTTATAATTTCATTTTTTAACAAACTTTATTTTTCTTTTATGATGATAAAGATTTAAAATATTTATAAGTAGCATATATAATTTAAAATAATATGTGCTCATATTTTACATATATAGAGAGACAATGGATAAAAATATAACCTTCATTTATTTTAATGGTTTTATGGTTAATGCATGATTTAAATTTTAATGTTGGACAGGAAACTTTCGAAGGGGCGAGAAACTGCTTGGGACAGGAAACTTCCTCCCTAAATCTTCAAATATAAAATTAATAGAATTTATTTAAAACAAATTTTCACTAAAAACGCATTATTTGATCTCATGACTTCATTATAAATGAATAAATTATTTATAAACACAAAATAAATTCCAATAAAAATCCTAATTTCAATTAATCACAAAGTGCTCTCTAATTTGATATCAGAGATCAAACCACTTAAGCTTTCAACATTTTACTCTTCTCTCTTATTTTTCTCTTCATTTTAATCAGTATAAGTTGTACTCTATGATTAAACATCGCTAACATCATCAATTTTAAGTTTATTCAAAGCTTCAACAATTTCATCTGCAGCTGTTTAATCAGTGCTTGCTTTTTGTTATGCTTAAAATGACTCAGAATCAACAGAAGATTTCTTCTCTTCCTCAGGTTAAGAGTCAGATTTAAGATCTTTCTTGGACATTTCTGGGTGGGTTTTCAGCCATTCTTGAACATCATCACCTTCTTCAAACATTTAGAGGAAGAAGTTTTTGGCTTTCAATAGAATTTCCTGACTCTCATCTTGTTCAGGGTGCAACAAATCCTCTAAAGTGTATGGCTAAATAACTACTGAATTGTGAGGGTAATCACGCACCTTTTCTGCATCTGAGTCAATCATCAAAGTGTTCTTGAATCCAAATTTGTTCTTCTGAACCTTCTCATTTTCAAACACTTTTTCCATCTTTCTCTTGGTAGCCCAAGAATCCTTGCCCTCTCCGAGATCTGGTACATTGTACTCCTGGTCAAAGATTTCCCATACTTTAGTCTTGTGAGCTTTCAACTTGGAATTGTCAAAAATCTTGAACATCAAAGGCATGATGTTTCTGTGCATGATTGACGAGTAGATTGCAAATTTCACTCTGGGATGTTCTAAGATGAAATAAAATCTAAATTTTAGAGTAAATAGTCTTTTAATTGATTAGCTTTAAATAAAAAGATTGATGCGAGATAGAGATCAAAGGATGGTCTGAAATAGTGAAGATGTTTCTTGATCTGGAAATCAATCTTTCTTTGAGTATCTGGTCTATCACTGCACCTGTACAAAATAGATCCACCGATGTCTTTTTATTATAACAGTACTTATTTATTTTAAAAAGGATAGTTCAATAACCTAAATATTAGTCAGCAAGCACAAGTATAGGATGTTAGTGAAAAACTGAGAGTCTAAGTTATGGTAAGTCGAAAAGTCTCTCCTTTCTCTTAATAGTTACAATTTTCTTGAATCTGTTGAAGTCACCAACACCAGAGAATTATTTAGCTTAGGTATCAATCAGCATTTCATACCCATTGATGAATTGAGTTAAAACTCTAGCATCCTCTTAAATATCC
>ARYC01017962.1:0-24678 GCA_000711775.1 Oxytricha trifallax
AAAAAAGCTTTTAAGTCTAATGAAATTAGGATGATAGAGATACCTAACTACCCTGAAATATCAGTGACAAACCTATATGATGCTATGAGTGATCCAGATGTTGCTCTCTACCTTCCATCAAAGCTACAGCTCTCTTATAAGTTGCCAGAGAGAAACTTCTTCTTTGGTGTTCTTGCAACTCTGAAACCTGAGTATTGAAATGAAGCTATTTAAGAAGCTCATAAGAAACGCTACAGCATCTCTCCTGAAGAAAAAGAGAAACAAGGTATTAAAATCAGTGACACCTGGCTCTAGGATTTACAGAAGCATCCATTCATCTCTAGTAAGCTTAGTCTTCTAACTTTATAGAAAAACCTGGTACTGCTATTTACTTGATGAAAGAGCGTAGCAAATTAAACAGTGAGAGAAAATCACAGGTAAAGCATGAATTGAGTAAGAGACTCTACAAAAATTTCTAAAAACCAGACGAGATGAACATAGACGCAGGAGCTGGCACTAAGAGAAGAAACATAGGCCCAAGCAAGCCTTAAGAGGAAGAAAAGAAAGAGAAGCCAAATCCTTTTACGGGCAAATTGAATATGTGAACTTATTAATTCGTTTAAATCTAAAACTTATTTATAAACACAAAATCTCCCTTCTCTTGATCATACTTTAGCTTTCTCATCGCTGACTCTCTTAGCAGCACTCTTAATAAAATCGACTGTATCTATCTTCAAGTCGTGCATCAAGTGATAGAGTAGGAGTTTCTTGTAGTGGCCTTTCAATAACCCCCAATATAATTCAATTCCATTGAACTGAGGACTGTAAGTAACATTAAATACAGGTGTTATGTTTAGCCTTTCGTATTCCCTTCTAATGTCTTTAGTTTTATGGACAGATAAGTTATCTACAAACAGAATAATCTCTTAGTCGGCGTACTTATCTCTGAGTTATTATAAAAACTTTATGTACTATTCGGTCTTTATTGAGCGAGGGTGGATAAAATAAGTCTCGAGGCCATTATCTTCACTTATTCCACCAAGTATAGTATGAGTTTAAACATTAACCTTCTAATCATATACTTCAATGTTGCTGTACCTCTTATACCAAGACCTTGATATGAAGGTATTAAAGGTGAATGCTGCTTCATCAGCGTGTATGAACTTTATATTATGCTCTTAAGCCCTTTGCATTTAATCGAATATATAATTTAAATTATCCTTATAAAATGGAACATTAAAGTCAATCACTCTCTTAATGCGATTGACTGTCTTGTAAGATATTCCATTCTTTTTATATATGTTCGCTATAGATTAAGCAGAGATGTGGAGCTCAGGAAATTGGCGATGAAACATCACAGCCCTCTAGGCAAGAGAGAAATGAGCCCAGAATTTAAGAGTCTTATCATTAATAAGATATTCAATATGATGCTGCTAAAATTTTAAGGGTCTCTTAGGCTTCGAATTAAGATGCTATCTCTTTAAATTCAATGCTAATAGACAGTGAGACCTCACAGTTGCTGGAGATTTATGGAGTAGCCTTGCTATAGACGTATAAATCAGAACAGGCTTGAGTTATTCACTATATTCATCACATCCATATCGCAACTAAAACAATAAATCTATATACTCACTGTAATAAACTGACCCCAAACCTCGCATATACTCACTTAAAATACTAATATTTAAACATTAAACCCCTACATAAACCCTATTAAAGCCCTAATAAAGTATGCGCTAATAGTCTACTTTTATCAATCAAAAACTCAATCAAACTACTGAAAGGGTTTTGGGGTTTTGAATGATAATCATGATTTCCAATATAGATTTTTACAATTAACACGACACTACACTTCGAGTATTTTATTATTAAGTAAAATAAAAATATTATAAATAATAGTAATTATTATGAGAGTAAATTAAGTTATTAGAGACTTAAAAATCTACTTTCTAACTAGAATTGAATTATAATCAATATTTAAGTATCTCTTCATTTAAATATATAAAACTAAGTTTACTTTTTCTTTAATTCTTCTGCCTTCTTTTTTGCCATTTTTTCTTTCTATTTGATGACTGCTATCCTCTTGTTTCAATTATGATAATTATGTTCACGATTGCCCTTGAATTAGTTAATGAATCCAAATTATAAATTTATTTTTAGCCTTATTGTAAAGAACTTAATGTTTGCCCAAGAATAAGAAAATTTTATGTTTTTGAAACATTATAATACTAAGGCTATATATACAAACTTTTATATAAAAGATATGGTAAAAATGGTATTTAAATCTATATTACATGTGGACAGTGTCTTAATATTACTTGGATGATTTTAGTTTTACTTATCATTCAAGTAATAATTTGTTCATATAACAAGTAGTGTAAGATTATCACATATGACAACACCGCATAAATTAAAGTTCAGATCTATTAAGTGTCATATAAAATGGTTTAAAATGTACAGCATAATACAAAAGGATACGCGAAATTGTATGTGATATTGATATTAAAAAAATGCAGAAATGTAGCAATTCATGAATAAATTTTGTTCTCAGTTGATTGGGCTTATTCATTTTCAATGATTGCTGTTTTATTTCTTTTAAGGGTGGCAAGTATTTCGATGCATTTACATCACCATGAGCAACTTTACTAGTATCATATAATCGTATTACATGAGGATATTTTAAGTTAAGCTATATTGATATCTATTGTAGCTAAATTCTTTGGATACTGTAAATAGCTACCAAAGTGATTTAATCATATGCTTTTTAAATAACTCCCGTATAAGAAGATCACTGCAATTCCAACATGTCGTAACTCATGCTGCTCCTTTGGAACGCCTACATTTTTAGTTTCCCATCTTCCTACATTCAAAAAGATTTAGGTTATACTCTTTTTCGATAAAATAAACTCTTAATTTGACATTTCAAAAAAGATATCAATGCGTTTCTTTACTATAAGGTGAACTATTTTGCTTAATGTTTGATATTGGAAGTAAAAATTACCTCATAGTGAAATCCATATTGATAACAGATAATAAACCCCAAAACCCTAAAACTCCATGAGTAATCAGATGAATAAGTTTAAGAAAGTTTTTAAAGTAATAGTAAGCAGATTATAAAAAATGTTGGTCGAATTGACTTCTTTAAATCGCATTATTCAATTATATTAATGAACTTTCTGATTTCATAAGTCATGAATATATGTTTTGTTATCATTTTTAAAGATTTAAATGCTCTGATTGCCTTAATTATAGTTGTTGATTGTCAACTCAATATTTTGACTATCACTTTTGTTCTTCACCTCAGTTTTCAAGTGTTGATGAATATTTTGGCTCTTATTTTATTATTAATTTTATAGTTATTACTACTATATTTGTTAACCTTAATTTAATAAATCAAGTTTCTCAACTCTAGAAATCCTATTAATAACAGATTTGATATTTCCTTGATCGTATGTAAGCTGTCAGCAACCTTACATGTGGTTTAATATTGTAGGAATACATTTTATTTTGGAAATTAATTTATAATTAATTAAAATGAACAATTTTATTTGTGGCAGTTAATTTTCTGGAAACCTAGACAATATGGTACTTGTTCGATAGGGAATTCAAAATTAGCTGGACTTTACTATTGGCGGTACCCCTCTATCGCATCCCAGAAGCGAGATAACTCGACTTTAATTTGGCATTAAAATCAACTAAACAAATCATTCAAAATTAAAGTCGAGTTATCTCGCTCTAGGGATGCGATAGAGGGGTACCGCCAATAGTAAAGTCCAGCTAATTTTGAATTCCCTATCGAACAAGTACCATATTGTCTAGGTTTCCAGAAAGTTAACTGCCACAAATAAAATTGTTCATTTTAATTAATTATAAATTAATTTCCAAAATAAAATGTATTCCTACAATATAATCTTATTAACCTAGTCTATGACATTTTCATTTTCTTTTCTACCATTAGATATTAGTGATCGTGATTAGACTGAGACTGATTTGTATTTTACAGCAAACTGGAATACTTATCGGACAATTCTATTATACTTTTATCAGCGCTTTCTATAGATTTTGTGAGAGCATATATTTGCTTAAGCACTCTTCATACAGGGCTGAACAACGATTCCTATGTCGCAATTCCTATTGTGGGTGCCACATTATTGATATCTTAGACTAAAATCTGAAATTTATTATATTTCTTCTCTAATTAATTAACTCTTAGATTGTTGTTATGTCCATTTTTCTTTACTTTTGCTCAACTTCTTGAATCTTATTGCTAACTTCAGAAACTTAATCATTTAGGTTAGCCAGCGCCTCTGTTTCGAGAATTTCAGGTACTTTAATCAGTAGTCTATCATACAGATACTTTATTGAGTAAGTTTTCAGCTCTTTGAACCTTTTTGAGATTAGTTCATGTATCTGATTCAACTCGGGGAAGGTGGTGTATGATTAGGTGTCCAGGTCCTCCTGTTCTGTGAGTCTCTAGTTTTTGGATAAGGATAATGCCTCAAATTTTTGACTCTAACTATGGATTGATTCTTATTAACTTATCGAAGATTTTTCATCATTCATTGAGGGTCTGTTGTTTGGTTTTGCAATTGCAATTAGCCAGACTATGGAGTAGCTTTTTTCTAATTATATAATTTTGCATTTGACGGAGTATTCCTTTTAGATTATGATTTCCTGGTATTTAAAGTGTTGATTAGCATTCCTTATGAATCTTAATGGTTTCACGTCCGAACTTTTCTTATAATTATAGTTTGACCTGCTTATATGACTTTTTCCCGATAATCTTTTGCTTCTTAAGATGTTCCAAAGTAAATGACCTCTAGTTTTCGCACCTTAGATCCGTAAGCTGCTGATTGTTGAGAAACTCAGCTGTATGTCCTGAATTATCTTGTTATTAGTTAAAAGTCGCTACCTTTTTAAAGCTTCTTATTTGATTTCTTAATTGATGCCTTGCCCATATCAGTTGTTTATGATTCATATAATATTGGCCTATTTATAGAGTAGAGTGTTACTAAATATAGTAGAGCTCATATTCACAGGACTACTAATTTTTATATTGTTACTATTATTTGAAAGTATAAAAGTTTAACTTACTACTTATATTATATTAACTTCTAATATTATATTTTTCCATTCTTTAATCACTATTTTTAATTTTGTAAAAGTAATACATACTCTTAAATTCTCTTACAAAATTAGTCGAAATAACTGAATAACTAAGTTTTATAGAATATTTTTTTAAAAAAATGTTTGAGCTTTCATGAAGACTACCCGTTTCATATAGAGTGAAGTGTGTTATGAAGTTTATTGAGTACTCTAATGTCTTAAACTATTTTGTAGATTCGTAATGTGTTATTTATATAGGATCATTAAATTTATAAGCCTTATAAAACAAATAGTTTTGTTATACTTTTTAAGAGTTTGTATGAGTTTCTCATTTTTTGTAATACTTTGTATGAGTTTGTAATACTTTTTAATTACTTAACAGTGTTTTCATATTCTTTATACAAAACATTGAAACAACTAAAATCTCAAGTTTTATATTGAGGAGTAATTTTTAACCACTCATACATTAGTTTTTACTCTTAATTTATTTGTTGACTATTCAGATAAAAAAATATTGAAATTTTAAATTTTAAGAGATATAACTATTTGTTAACTGTTAAAGAATTAAAAACTTTAGCCATCAATTAAATTCAGTCTAATCATAAAATTATTATCCTATTAACTAAGCTATCTGTTCAAAGGATTTCCCTACTAGTCTATAATTCCCCCTTCATGAAGTTGTATCACCAACTGTTTATAATTGAAAAGATCATCAACCTGGCCCCTTAAGTCGTTGATTATTTTTCTCACCCTCTAATTCTATTCCATAAATTTCTACTTTGGCTTAGTGCCGACATTTTAACTATGTTTTTCCTCCCCTTAGTTAGGTTGTCTAGACTTTCTTTTGGTACTCTGCTTGAGTAAAAATGCTGATCTACCTTTATTTACTAAACAACACAGAGTTAATATAATAAGCTTACTACTAAATGAAATTAGAATTATTCAGAGCTTCTATGAATAGAAGTTTCATATGAACTAGGTTATTTTAAGAGTCGAGTCTTTGCTTTCGCTATTCTTTAGCACTCTGTATCATAATTCCACCAGTATCTAAGGAAAGCAGAATGTCTGTAATCAATTTTTTGTTTAAATGGAGCCAGTCTATTTAATCGGGGAGATATTTCAGAAGAGATTGCTTGCCTTCAGCATATTAGAGAAAATCATCAGATTTGAGACTTTGTATCCGTAGAACAGCAGAAACTATTATATCGGCTAGTTTTAAGAGCTATTTAAATATACTAAAAAATGCATTACTTCATTTTCTCCTGTTAAAATGCTTAGAAAGAATTATATATCAGAGCAATTAGGCAAATACGCCTCACATTCTTAGGTAAAAAAGTCATACAGTTCTTTCTTGGACCCAATTTTATTCCTCACTTGGCTCATATGAATTTCTTGCCAATTGTTATATAAGTTCATTTGCCAAGTTAATAGTTATTGAATATTAATAATTAAAACTTAAATAACAAATGCTTGTAGTAAATCAATATATACTTTTAAAAAAAAAACAATTAGTAGCTAACTAAATTACTCTATCAGATAATAATTTATCTATATAGAAATAATTTTAAGATAAAGTCTATTATCTTTAAAAATAGAAAACGGAAAGTAAAATAAAGGAGCCATATAAGCAATAAGACAAAAGAAATTCATTTTTAATATGGAAATATTTTGAATTTTACAGAACATTATGATAATGAGGATTCTAATAACACTGCAAATAATGAAAATGATTCTAAAGACGAAACCGTGCACTACTTGCCTAATTGCACCAAAGGTGAACAATCTAGAAAACTTCAAATTAGTTTCATAAACATAATCAAAAATTAGGACTCTTGAGTATGCCCAAGTCTAGAGAATTTAAGGGTAAATATATATAACTGTTATTATTGATCCAAGGCGAATTATTAGTTCGAATAGTTCTGAAGCTAGGAATTAAATGCTTTAAATTCAGAATAAATTGATTAAACAATTCAGCTAATAGCTAAACTACAAAATTAATGCTATATAGAAAATAGTGTTAGAAAAGAAAATAAAGCTAAAATAGTATGTATCACAAAGAAACTTTAGAAAATCCAAATTTAGGACATTTTTCCGACAAATTTAGCTTTGCAAATTGTTTATCTATTCATGTTCAAAATAAAAAATATATATATTGGTCAAAGTAAGCAATTAAATCCATATAATCAAAACAATATACTGATATGTAAAGTATTGAAAAAATTATAAATTTGTTTCATGATCACGAGTGCTCTTAAAGTAGTTAATATGGCATTTTAAATTGAGCAGATATGGTATTTTTTAAGATTATTGGAACTAGTTCAAAAAAGAATGACTAATTCGAATTGTGCTAAAGTTATAATAGATTTTTCAAAACATGAATCATCAAATAAGTTCTGCTTTGTTAAATAAAACGCAAATACAATCTGCTAAACAAGTTTAATAAAACTTAATTTAAACTCTTGGAATAAAAATGTCAACTAAACAAATAAGAGATACCATATCAAGGTATTTAAATTTAGCATTTAAAAGGTGCATATTAAATACAGAAGAAATAATAGCAACGATTGCTTAAAACAAAGATAAATTGAAGCCTACAACTATGTATAGCAATTGAAAGATGAAAATTTTTGATCAATATTGACGAAAGTAGAATCTTGAATTAGTCTAATATTAGGAAAAAGCTGGATTTAAAAAAAGGGCTCAAGAAATTACAATGACTAACTAGTAAGAGTATACGGTGATAATATGATAGCCGGAGTACTTAGTGACAGAAGAGTATTTTTTTATTCCTAATATTGGAAAGAATAATAGCAGTACAGTGATTAACTTTAAACAGTAGATTTTTTACTATTTACATTAAACTTAGCTTAATTTGAGACCATATGTAGTTTTTATTTTAGACAACGCAAATTATCACAAAAGTCTTGTAACACTCCAAAAATTTAGATTGCTCTGTATTTCAGTAATGTATCTGTATTAATTTAACTTGGCTCACATAGAAAAATTCTTCGCGGCAATTAATAAGGACAAACCATAGATGCTTAATTCATCTAGTAGAGAAGATTTTTTTAGAGTATCTCTAATCTTATTTTGACAAATAATTTTGATTGATTTAAGAAAAAAAATTTCTGTTGCCTTAAACATGCTAAGGATGCCATTTTCCTAAAAAAAGATTTGACCATTAAATAATTGATTTTATAAATCCAAGAATAACTTAGAAGATAAGTATAAAGAGTGTATCTAAAATTATAAGATACTTAAGTAATGAATAAACAAAATGAAAAATAGTTTAAATAATCAATTAAAAATTAATAATATTTAAGTAAAAATTCCATTAAGTTATTTAAAAAATTAATTAATTTATTTTTAATTTTTAAGATAAATAATTTTAGTTAATTAATTAGTCAAACAAATTTAGTAATTCTCAATTCTTCTTCCCTCATATTTCATTTCAAATGTGAACTGTATGCATTCTATCTCAATAAGATCTCTTGAAAATCTCTAATCTGTATTCTTCTCCAAATAATTAGTCAATCATGTCCCAAAATTCTTATGGTTTCTCTTTGTGTTTTTTTCTCACTGCAACTATTTTATCTGGAATTTTTTAAAATCATATTTTCATACAAGAGCCCCTTGATGCCAATCAAACAATATTCCTTTGAGTATTCTGGATTTTTACTATTGATTAAATTTCCTTTATTTGTTTACTTAATCCATTATAGTGCCTTAACTACTTAATAACCTTTGTCTTTTAAAATCTTCCTATTAAGTATTGAAAAGCTTCCAGTAGAATACAATACCTTCTATTTAAATTTAATTTTGTGGTATTTATCTCAAACTCTTATTATACAGATATTGATAGAAAAAAGCTTATTATCCTATTTAGGGATTATCTTAGACAACTATCTTGAATTGAGAGCCAATCACCATAAACATTGTAGTCTTTAAATTCTCCCACATATTGTCAATTCTTACATCTAATTTAAGCTTTGTTTGGCAACCCACGTCTGAACTATTATTTGAAAAAGTTTTTCTTTGCTTAGCAAATAAACCCACCCTTAACTTCGTAAATGAACTCTGATACTTTTAGCTCTGATTATTTTGGGTCTTGTCGCAACTATAATGATCTCATATTGCCATAGTTCCATCTATCTTTATACTTTTCTTCATAGAGTCTCTGCTTTATATGTAGTAGCATTTAGTCAACTAAAGAACATTTTTAATATGTCTCTGGCAGTTAAAAGCTGTCAAAAAAGTCTTGGCACACCCCTAGCATTCCAAACTTTGTAGTAGGTCTTCAACTCTTTAGATAAGGAGGAATACATTGCAACTTCCTGATTTAATCCAATAGTTAGCCCTGGTTTACGGAGTGGTATAAGACATTAAGCTTTTAGTGCAAATATATTATTTTTCTTCCTCAAGCTATTGCATTGCATTTCCCATAAGCGCTTCAAATACTGACTTATTGAGGTCATTTTCATGATCATACATTCTTGGCTTATATTTTTTGATGTTATGAATGAGAATATTTGCCCTTTTAAAATTTGTAAATTGGAAAATTTCTAGAATTCTAAATATTTACCTTTTTTTCATAGTGTATTCAAACTTTTCAAGTATGTGATTAGATCAAAGCCTTCTTATTATAATGGAAGAGTAAATATAAACCACTCATGGGTGAATTTTTTCCTCTCAAATCGTTATAAAATAAATTAGACAACTTAACTTAGAACTCAATGTTTAAAATGAGCATCTAATTTTACTAACCTCGACACAAAGTTAGCTGTGGTTTGCTCACGATGTTGGCAGATATAGATTCGCTACATATGTGACGGTAGCATCAGCAGTTGATATTTCAAATTGTATTTTATTTATCTTTTTAATTATCATTTTTTACATTTTTATTTTAGTAAAATTGTTATTGATTGTGTTTTTATATAAATAGAATTGTGTTATATTTTTTTGTAGTTCTCTAATTCTAAAATGAATTAATTGCTTTCTTATATATATATATTATTTTAATGATTAATATATTTTTATGCTATTGTCATCATTTAACATAAATCAAATGCGCTAAAATGTTAAGTATTAGGAGAAAAAGCTTATAACAAGGATTATATAAATATATAAATAATAACTAAAGGTAATTAATATTCCACAAATACACAACTGAAACTTAATTAATTGCCAAGATCTAATACTTTATAATTATCACTCATCATATTTTACTTCCTTTTATTCTCTCTTCTTCATTCAAGTTTGTTTATGTTCTCCTACACTACTACTCTTATTGGTCATCTGTTGTGTTATTAGTTTACTTGCTGGTAATTGGGTTCTGAGCAAGACTTGATTTAGTTGCCTCTTAATTTGCCTATCCTTCACTTTCACCACAGCCATCTTTTATCTGAATGAAGAGATAATTTTCAACTACTGTTGGATTCTCGTCTATTTCATTGCAATTCTCTTCCTATCTCCCATGTTATTATTCAATTTGGGATTTGATTCCGTTATGCTAAACGAGTTTGTCCTGATTGTCCACTTAAACTTTGAGGTTTTCTTCTTACTAAAGTTCCTCTTATTTGTTATCTCTATTTATAATAGGTGCTCCATAATTAATTTATCTATATAATAAAAATAAACAATACTCAAAGGCATGAATTACAAATTCAAAGTGCAAAGATTTGAACTATCAGATAACCATTCAGGCTCAATATAGAGCTAAGTAGAATGCATTTAATCTTGATCAGTATGCTCAAGATAATAAATAAATGATTTATTCTAACTTCAGATCATAGAGAATGGAAGAGCACGAATAACTAATGAGCAAAGTTGGAAATATGAAGCTAATTAATGAAATCACTCGTTAGATTCGTGTACCTGCCTCTATTTTTACAGGACAATTCAACTGTAAACATGTCTTCAACTCTAGCCATACACCCAATGTCTTCTAAAAAGAGTGTGAATATTAGATTCATAAATGCGATATGAAAGAATTGGTACCTAGTAAAAATTATTAAATGGCATATAATAATACATTGAGAGTATTTTTTAAAAAGTAGGTGGTTAAGTTTTACTCATGATTGAAATATGCTGATTATCGTCTACATAGCGCTGTATCAAAAAAAGTTCATTTCCATTTTACTATAAATTTTTCCAGCTCTTCCTATAACTGCTGCCTCTTTATATTTTCATGTAAACATCAGGAAGTTTTTATGTCCAAATGACCAATATAATGGCGAGTGCCTCGTTAGAAGCACCTTCTATCATGTAAAATAGTTTTATTATGTGTATTAATTAGAGAATCCGATGATTTCATTTGTCTTCCATAATATTTTTAGTATATTCTATACCAAAATTGCTTTCAGATTTAAACGATTATCTTAGTCACTTTCCTCTCTTTAATGTAAATTATATATACTTTAAAAGACTTTACAATTATATATAACAGTTTTATCATTTAGCAAAAGTATCATCTATAGTCATCATAAAAATTAAATCTTACTTTTGAATATTTTTGATTATTTATTTATCAATAACAAAACTCCAATTTGGTATGGAATTTCTTCTGTCATATGCCGAGACATCTCGTCTTATTACATGTAAAGTTATGCAAATATTTATTTAGGGAATAATCGAAAACATTTTAAAATTTATTTTGATCTTATATTTTAATTTCTGATCAAATTCTTCAATAATATATTTATATTCGTTAATACATTATAAAAAAAAGTATACTGATCAGATTTTTAAAATTGAAATCATAAAATAAAACAATAATAAACATATAACAATACTTATAATGTTGTTAGAAAAACTAAAAAATATCATTTTTAAAACCTATAATAAATAAATATACAATTTTTCTTTGCATTAGGTGGCATCGGACAATAAAATATAATTAATATAAAGATAGAGTTTTTAATTTCATGGAACCCATTAATTTTATCTAATTTGATATGAGTTGATTAAATATTTACCCAATTAAGGGCTTTGATGTAATTAATGACTAATTTAATTATTATTTACTAAACTTATTATATATTTTTATAGACTTAAGCCTAGGTTGCAGTGTAATGATCCTTAAATAAAAAAAGAATAGTTATAAATTAAATATTATAATGAATTCTATATTGCTTTCCCTTTTCTTTTATCATTCACAAACTGTTTTTATTGCTTTCAATATATACTAATGATAGAATTATCATATCAATACAAAACTTAATAGCTCTGATAAGATAAATAAAAGCATGTTCTTCCATTCGGTATCATCTATTTTAAACCAGATTACTATGTTTGATATATAATTCTGAGCAATTATTAATGAGGAAAATTTTGACATTATTAGTTTTATAACATAATTTAACCACCAATTCCCTTTTTGACTTTCCAGTTAAAATTTTAGAGTCCTATAAGAAACAAGGATAGTCTATATAGAATATTACAGAGAGAAAGGTGAAGTATTAAATAAAGATATGTGGATAAGGATAACTTTTTCTAGAAATTTGAGATGCCCTAGAATTCTTTAGAGATTTTTTTATATTTTATTAAACTTACATTTTTGCTGACATTTAGAAGAGGGAATGGTTAATAAATACTCTTAAAGTGTTTCTATCATTTTGGTGCATAAAGTGTTTCTATCATTTGGCGCATAAACTTAAAGCAACCTAGATGTTGAATACTTTATTAAAGTTAAATTTACTATGATTCTTTTTAGAGAGTAATAGTGGACTCAATGGCTCTTCATATCTTTAATATATATAAAGCACTGAAGTCTCTTGGTTATCAAAATCCGCGCATCAATTCGCAACGTAATCGCTTTCTAGACTTTATAATTCGCTGCTCTTGTATTAACTAACTATCTTCTTCCTCAAATAGTAATATATTAATGAGATATGTTTTAAAATCGTTATCATAGTCGCGCTGCTCTGTTTACTTTGTAAAATTTATGAAGAAAGTAACTTGAAGCAATCTGAGTGTAGCTTGGCGAATTAGCATATCATTTCATTTTTAAAGTTTTCTTTATAAAATATGTATTAGATAATTATATATCACTTATTATATACTGAGATTTATATGCCTGATTTTCAAAATCTCCATTCTCATGTAGCCGATCTCCAGGTTAAACATTAGTTAACATCTTTGCATCTTAAATTCAATCATCCTAATACTTGGAATACAGACTTCCCTAGTAGTTACATCTCAATATGGTACATTATCAGAATAGCCACTACCCCGTAGTCTTTTAGGTTTTATGTTTGATTGATTTCGGGTTTGCAGACAATTCTCTTTGCATAAAATTCTCTTCCTATGATCTCCGCTACCATCTTGTTTATTTTTTTAAAAGTATTTTTGGATTATTGTAAGACCTCCAACTTGCCTACTAGTATCGTAAACTTTCATTTGTCCTGAGTCTTTTACGATTCATAGCATCACCTAATTACTGCAGCTTTTCAAGGTGTTCTAGCAGCTTACTGGGATGATTGCTCTCTTACATAGTGTGCTTCTCTACGATATCGACTCTTATCTATCTTATAATTAATCATCCATGCTTTTCTCTATTTGTGTTATTTATTCCCTTGTCTTCCGTAACATCTTGTGGAAGAATCATCTAAGAGGTTTTTTATTCTCAGAACAATGCTTCCACTGTCTGTCTAAAGCATATCTCAGTTATCTCTTCTTCGATGTGAAAGTTTAGAATTGATTAAATTATAAAATCATAAACATATCCATTTTCATTTTTATGCATGTCTAAAGAGACTGTATTTATTAATCGTTAATTATTTCTTTACATTGATCGTTTATCTACTTTATGATTTAAATTTATAATGATAATAATATATTTTATTTGTTTCATCCAATATCTATTATATTTGCTCAACAATAATTATTTTGACTGCGAAATATATCTTTTTACTTTGAAATAATTTAACTAATTTTGCATTTATTTTTCATATAAAGCTATAAAATAACCTGATTTAAGTTAAATTTTATAATTATTAAAAAATAAATGAGTTTTAATTCATTTGTGTTTTAAAAATATATTATTTATAAAACAAAAATTTATATATTTTTTTAAATAAAATTGATCTGGGGACCCCCAGCAAGACTGTTTAAAATAAACTTTAATATCCAGAACAAGAACATATGGTATTTAGCACAATTATAAAAGAATCAAATTAGAATTTGCAATATTTATGACTTATTATTAAATTTACATATAATATTTTATCTTTAATAATTCTCATTTTCAAGTAAAATTATTGAAATTAGGTAAAGCTTAATGATAGTTTAATTTTCATATTTGTATTTATAAAGGATTTAAAGAATGGAATTTGGCTGTAAGCTAAATGGAGGTTTGTTTAATATTAAATTTAAATTCATTTTTCTTTTTAATTGTATGTAATTATATTAAATATTTTATATTTATTATAATAACATTTTGCAACATTTTTGTAGTAGAAATAACAATAATGCTTATCTTCAAATGCTTATGTCTACAATTATGCATGATTTTTATTTCGTTGAATATTGATATTTCTGCCTACTCTTTTGGTTTGTTATGCAGCCATTGATCTATAACCAGAATGTAAAGTATTAATATATAACTTTGAATAATATATGCGTATTAATATTTACATTTTATTCACATTATAAAAATATTACATTTTATTAGAGTTATAATATTTACATAATTATATTACATTAATTTATAATATTATATTATCGTTTTCTCATTAAATTTACTGTTTCTTTTTTTTCAAAGCAGCAGTCGATGATCCTTTCCAACTATCTAGCCTTCACCAGCCAATTAGCTAGTTAATCCATTTATCAGTAATGCAAGCTATCTTCCTCGCTCTTTGCTTAACCAGTGTCTATTTGCTCACTTTGAGTTGATAGCATCTACCATAGGTCCTTATCTTGTTAAATAGTAGACTTTGACACTGTTATTGTGTTAAATGGTGGTGTCTATTGAAACTAACTTGATTTCTATGCTGTTTATTTAACACTCAAACAATCATATATATATTTATATATTTATATATTTATATAATTTTAAATAAATGTAAATAAATACTTAATGAATAACAAATCAAATAACATTATATGTAGAGGGCTATTTTCCATAGTTTATATTTCTAACTCTGCTTCTTCTTCTGTTGCCAAATGATTAGCCCCACTTGATACTATCTATCAAATTAAAATTGACAAATTTTTAAATGAAATCTTGCTTTCAATACAAGAGTTGTTTGGATTATACAACTTCTCTATTTATTTATAATTAAAATAAAAATTTATAATATTAGCTCGATGAATGTTTGATATTATCAAAATGTTGATATTATATGTATGATTTATTTCAGAGATATATAGTTGTGTATATACAAATCAAACAGCCATGAAATTACACTTTTAGTATGTAATTTATAAGTTTATTGGGCATATATAATTAATCAACTAATTATTTGTAAAAAAAACAAACTAAGACAAAATTATAATTATAATTACATCTGAAACAATAAATTTAATATAAATTTGGTTGCTTATCTATTATAATTAACAAAAATACTTTCTATATTTATATATTCATAGCAATTCTGTTCACTTCAGAAGCCAGCTCAACAAGAAAAAAGCGTATTTATCTAGCTTCAAATTCTGAGCCCAATAAGCAGACTCAATATGAACTGGGAAAGGGACATTTGATGCTGCTGGAGTTGGTGTTAAAGTCATCATAATATGGTAAATTTTAGATCTTAATTGTTGTTGTGGGGAGCTCTGATACTATAAAAAGAGTGTTTATTTACATAAAAGGTGAATAGTAGTAAGTAGTTATATGGTTTGTGAGTTGTTATATTAGCTATTTGTAAAAATTAAAAGTCCAGTTTACACTGTATTTGTATTTGCTATGCATAAATACTAAAGATTAAATCATACTTACATTTAATTGTGATTTTATTGATAAATATATTATAATGTCATTAATGGCACACAAAATATAAATAAGAATATATGCAAATAGAAAAATACAAAATCTAGATAAAATCATACAATTTAAAAAGGGCGTCTTAAACTTTATAATTTAAAACATTTCAGAGAATTTATCAAAGGAAAATTGACCATCTTCGTTGATATCCACTTCTTAGGTAATATATGGCTTACAGCTTCCTCAGAAAAAATCTTTCCGAATCTAAGGATATTTTTGATTTCATCTAAATGAAGGAAGTCATTAACGTACTTGTCAAACATCCTGAAAAGCTTGTTGCAATTTCTCGTTTTTGCAGAGAATTTCCTCATTCATTGATGCAACAGAGAATTCAAACTTGTCAAAACTTCTATTAAAATTCATTGACTAGAAAAACTTTTGAATATCAGTCTTATCCATGTTCTTTCTAAAGAGGAAATTGAAACATTCCAAAATTTCTTGTTGGGAAACTTTACTATAACAATTTTTCCCCTTTGGCGAAGAGTTCAGGTTTCCATATATAAATTGCCATCATATTGAGACTATAGAATTAATTATACTGTCAATTTATCACATGGTGGCAAAATTAAGAATCATGAGGTTTTGGATTTTAAGTATTGAAAACGAAGAAGGGAAGCACCTGTGCAACCGAAATCACTTATTAGGGTCACTACTAGATTCTACATTCCAAAAGACAGGAGATGAATAGTCAGACAAGCATTCATAAACCCGAGATACAATGAGAATGATATCAACAATGATGTCCAAAATTCATTAAGTCTGAGTCTTGAGCTAATATCGTAATCTCAGACAACGTATGTGCATCTTAATCTCAGCTAAGTAATTGATATCAAAGGCGTTGCTGCTTTTTTAATCTTTTGATTGAGCTTTTCCCTCTATTCCATTACAATTTAAAATAACATGCTCATACCAATAAAGAAACAGAGGATCCTAAAGCAATAAGAATAAACAAATAGGGTTAAAATTCACTCTAAAACTACGCTAAAAAATGACTTAATCACACATTATGAAGTAAAAAGTATACTTTAGCAAAGAAAAATTAAAAAAGCAGGTTTTAATAATTGCAAATTGGAAAATATATTTATTGATAAATTTATTGGGATTTTTATATAATTTTTAAAAAGATTTTGGCGCTTGCATCACGTTCCATAAAAGCATTGTAAAATTGAATGAAAATTCGCAAATTCAAAATTAATGCCTAACAATCACATCTCAGAATCAAACTCATTGAGGAGTCGTTGCTCGTAGGCACTCAAAAGTGTTTAATATTGTGTGCCGTGTTTAGAATATCTAGGAATTATCGTGATCTTGCTCTATATAGAGGTCATTTATCGTTACAAAAATGTTTTAAAGATTTATTGACTATGTCTACTCTCATTTCTTTAACTCTGAAATATTTATTGATTTAAAGACTCTGGTGCATCCATTTACCGGTTGCACTCGAAAAGTTTCTGATATTGCTCTCCGTGCTTTGAATAAGTAAAATACAAAAAATGCATGCTCTTGGGAATAAATAATACCTATAATCTCAAAAATGGCATTATTCAATTTTATAAATGGCATTCAAATTGTCTCGCTTAGGTTATCCAATAGTAGCTATATTTATTATACAGTTCTTAAGATATTTTTGGATGAATATGATTAATCTATAAAACTTTAAATATAATTAGAAAATTATTAATTCATTTTTCCAAGTGCCGATTTTTTAGCGTAATTTGAGCCATTCTATTCTATTTTTATTTTAAATAATTTCCACTTATAAGTATAATGCGCATCTTTTCTTTGCCTCTAAGGCCTTGAGAGACAAGAAATAAAGTTGCGGTGATCAAAGGTTCGATTTTAAGATTTGAAAAAATAATCCAAAAATATAAACAAAATCTTAGGAATTTTTTTCAATTCTTAATGTTGCTTATAAACTGCCTTCCCTGCGATACAGAGGTTCTTATTTAAGACATAAAATTTATATTCAATTCAAAGTTAAATATTTTTTCTCTTTTTGTCAAATGTGAAATCTAGTTGTCTCAAATGTAAAGTAAATCGAAGTTAAAATATTGTTATGTTGCAGCGAGTGCCCTTACAACACACAGTTAATTAAATCTTAATTATATGACATATGAATTAATATTTAAAAAATCATTTTCTTAATTATTATTAAATCATAGCAGAGACTTCCTAGAAATAATTTTATTTAAAATATCAAGAATATTTTTTTCAATTTAATTATATTTATTTTGGTTAAAATTAAATTAAATTTAGTTTTTAATAACATTAAATAATATTAAAACTAAAATTCCTATTTATCTATGTTTTTTGTATACTAATTTTTGGTATAATAATTCATTCTACATTCCATTATTATACATTAATATATCAGGATTATTTAGTTTTCCCTATTTGGTTTCGAATAATGTAGATTTAGGTTACTATTTTGAATTTTAAGTAAATTATTTACAATTCTACACTTACCTCACTTCATTTTTATAATACAAAATCTTAATTTAAAATATTAAATGTAATTTTCTTGACAACCTGCAATAACATTATAAACTATGTAATTATTTAATTGAAGCTGAGTCTTCCTCGAAATATTATAATTAAATTATATTTAAGTTGGCTTTACTATTATTTAGATTTTTAATATGAAATTAAATCATATATTATTAATTATTGACTTTTATTAATATTTTATATAAAATATGAAAATTTACTTAATGCAGCAAATACTGCATGAAATACGCAAACACAAATCTTCTAGCAACTCAAATAGTCACAAGTACTGTCTGTCAGTCTTGCTAGAGACGATCACATTATTGCTGGATCATTCAAAGCTATTGGTGCTCAATGGCAGCCTAGTGATGATGATGATGCTTGCAATGGTGTTACTGTTTATGGCGAACACTTCAATGCCTTCATCATCCACTTCCACTGTACCTATGCTTGCCAGGTTACCTGCCTGTAATACTGGCTTGATGTCACCATCAATGGGAGTCTCTGGTTGTAGCTGTGTATTTCCTATCATCCTTGATCAGATTAATGTCTAAGGTAAATCACTGTTTATAGGTATCACTAAAAGTGTCTAATTATGAATTAAATTTAATAGAATTACCCCTTAATTTGGTTGCTCGTAATTTGTGATAGAGACCCTATAAAATGTACTATATATTATTTCTCAAAGCATCTAAATATCCTATAATAACTAAAATACTAATCTAACTTTGAATTTGAAATAACAACCACTTTATTCAAGCACTATTTATTCATTTATATAAGAATATATGTAAATAATTAATTGAGTTTATGATAATTGTCATTATAATAAATCAATTCCCCTAACAATTAGTTCTGCATCCACCATAATATTAACTAGAAAATATATGTAATCATGAAAAATAAATTTATCAAAGAGTAATATCATCATAGTTTATTCGATCATTTTCATGGATTATAAATTAGTTCAAATAACTAATTATTAATCATAGACACACCTAAGAATCATAACTGTGTATGAGAGTAATCAAATTGCTTTTTTATATATTTGATTTATTTATGGATTTAGTGTAACATATATAAATGTTACTGCTTATTTTCAAACATCAACTTAAAATGCCTAGTTTCTGTTTAAACTAAGACTTTTCCGTCTAATATAATCCTGAAGGAATTTACTAAAAATCATACATATATATTAAGACTATTTTGGCATAAACCTAAGTCTTTCAATTTACATTTATACAATCAATCCTTTACATTGTATCTTAATCCTGATGCAAAATATATATTTTATAATTTCATTAGAAGGAAACTCTCACATCTAACTTAATATCCTTCTCATTTGCATTATACTTATTTATGTTATTTATTCTAATTATTCAAGTAAAAATCTTTATTAATAGAAATGATTTTTTAATTCATAATTCTTGCGTTTTATCATACAGCTAAAACCAAATTTTATAATAATAAATTACTGGAAC
The DNA here is from genome assembly GCA_000711775.1 of Oxytricha trifallax. Lineage (NCBI taxonomy): Eukaryota > Ciliophora > Spirotrichea > Sporadotrichida > Oxytrichidae > Oxytricha > Oxytricha trifallax. The sequence continues at coordinate 20,032 of ARYC01017962.1, forward strand.
AATTTTATTTGCAAACCTCTTCTTCATTTTAAAGAAATGATTATATTTATTAGATCCTATACAATAAAACTTGAATAAAATTACTGATTATTAAAGCTCACTGATATAACACTTAAATTAAAGCCATTTCATTTAAGTGATTAGATTGTCTATATTTTAGTTAATATTATCAAATTATTAATTGGCTTATATCTTCATTTTATTGATAAATATTGAAGATATTAATTATCATCATTATTAAATAACCGTGGGTATATATTACATATGATGCGCTATCCTATATAATACATCGTTATCAATAATATTAAGTATGTGAAAATATACTGAATTAATGAATAACTAGGTTAAGATCATACATTTTTTCATAAAATAAATAATTATGTTTAGATAGATAATAACTTAAGGTAAAATAATGCACAATTAATAAACAATGCTGTATAATTAGCGAAATGTAATGCTTAACTCTTATTACTTTCAGTTCTTCTTTTCTTGCTAATCTGCTCCTTCTTCCTCATTCAGGCACTGTTGTTGATCTTCCTTTCAGTTCTCACACCTTCTCTTCCTCTCATATCCTGGTCAATTGCTTTTTATTCTGCTGTGCTCCCTGAAATCTTAGGTTCATCACTGGTTTAAGTTTAGACTAATCTGGGTTTTCTTCTTCTTTTCTTCATCGTATTCTGTCCTTGAGAATATGTATTCTTCCACATCTGCTTCTTCCTCAATTATTTCACTGAATCTCGCTTCTTACTCTTCACGGATTATTTCCATTTGCATTTGATATCCGTTCTTCAGAACAAGTACGTCCCATACGTCCTATACGTCGATCTGTAAGTTCATGTTCGTGTACTGAATTTCGTTCTCTTCAAACTCCGTCGACCATAGCATTTCGTTTCTTCTCTCTCTGATTATCTCTACCGTTTTCTCTTCTATCGTAATTCCTGACTTACCAATCTCCAACTTCATTAATCCTATCTCCAGGTTGAACATTAGGTAGTATCTCTAAATTCTTATTTAATCCTTAGCAAAAATCTGAAAGATAGGTTCCTCCACTAGCTCCAGGGCCAGATGATTTGTTATGAGAATTGCCATCACTCCACAATCCTCAGGATCTGTAACTTAGTTTGTCTTGGGTTTAACGGCAATCTTGTCATTTCAGTAGTTCTTTCACATTGTCTCCATCATGATCGAGTTGATCTGAGCTTAGTGTTTTTAGATCAAAGCCAGGCTTCCTACTTTCTTTTTTCAATCAAAAACTTCCATGGTTCCTTACTCTTAGGAAATCCTCAGAAATTACCCAATTTCTGCAGTCTTTTATGCTGCTTTGGCAGCTTAATGGAATTATGACCTTTTTATTTATTGTTTTTCTCTCCAATATTTACTGTTTTTTAGCTTCCAGTTTGTTGATTCAATGGTTTTCTCTGCTTACACAACTCCTTTGCCATTCAGGACTACTGGTAAAAGTATCATTTGTGAGGTAATTCATTCACTGAATTAGGCTTCCTCAATTTAGCTTAAGCATACTTCCATATTGTTTTCCTGAATGAGTCTCCCTGGGATAATGTCCTCATGTTAACAATTTCATTTATCTCTCTTCAGTGATTTTCTTGTCTCCCTCCATTCTATGTTTCCTCTTTCTCTCGTTTGTTCTCTGTCATGGAATCTACTCACCAAGGTTTTTTCGATCTTGTTCTGGTGCTAGGCAACAAACTATAGTTATCATCCTAGTAGTTTGAGGGACTAAAACCTTTTTAGTGTGAATGATCTTGTCAAATCATTAGTAGGTTACTTCTGTTAAGTCAATTAGATTCTTGAGCTTCATCTAATCTGCTTGGACACATTCAGATCCATCTTCATGTATGTCGAACCTGGTCCTTTGGGCTTTGGTTTCGTTTATCTTTTTACTTGGGTTCGATTGTCCAATCCTCATTCTACTCTTAAAACCCATTTGTTTGTTTAGCGCAATTTTATGATGCCTATCCTTTCTCAATCCCAGAACTTCCTAATCCTTACTTCTGACTATGTGCTCATATCTGACTGCCTTTATCTTCTAAAAGTTGTGCCTAATGGTTGATATTTTCATCCCTGAAGTTCCTCTTCTTGTTGTCATAGCTTAGGTGTGGCTTGGTTTGGTATGGTTATTGATTCTTACACTCTGCCATCTCGTTATCTCCTTTTCTTAAAATTGATTATTAGATTCTTTTTTTTTTATTAAATTAATTCTGAATTTTAATTATAATTCTCTTTACAATCTGCTATTTATACCTCATGTTTGCTAGTTCACATTTTTGTATGTTCAGATTTTTCATTCCAAGTATTCGTTTTAGTCTTCTGCCTTGATCTGTTATCTTTTTACATATGTTGCATTCAAGAGTTTCTTAATCTTCTAGAAATAGCCTTTGTTTTCAAGTCCTCTTATTCATTCGTCTAGCTAGACCATATTTGCAATAATTTCTATTTGTAATTTAAAGTTCATATCTATTAATCTATGGTCTCTCAGAGCTTTGTTGTATCTCGTTGGATCTCACATAACTATGTTTATTAGTATTTTAAGTTAAAAATTGTGTTCTATATTTCTAATTGAATTTTGATAAATTCCAAGTGATTAATATTCTCTATAATTAATATTCATATTTTAAGAAGTTATAGCTCTATCCAATTAATAAATTAAATAATACTAATTGAAATTATTTTGATTATAAATATATTTTACAATATGATTAAAAAGAAATTTCAAGAAATGGTTTGGAAGAAATTCATATATTCAAGCATTGAAAACATTAATTGATATTAGGTAAGCTGCTTATTTAAGTTTTGTAAGGAATTAAAAACTATAAATGATTTTTATTAATTCACTTCTCAATATGCCTCCTTGACCACATCAATTTATTAGATTAAATATTATTTTTTTAAGTTTCTTAAGCCAGATTTATAATCTCTTTTTTTAGGATGAGGCTACTATATGTAAACTTCATTTATTAACTATCTTTATTTATTAAATTTTGATGGAACTCTGAACTTCAAGATTGTTTTTAACATTTATTCGGCATCTTTACAAATTTTATTTAATAATATAGTTTTTATATAATATTTAAATTAAATTTTATGAATAAATTACAACCTTACATGCTGTTTATAATATTAAAGTTAACATAAATTATTTTAATTAATTTGAAAGCGAATAAATTGAATCTCTTAATTCTTTTTATTCTCCAAATATTGGATAAATATTATGATGTAATTCAAATATATATAAACCCCAATACGTAAACCCCAATACGTATGTACACATAGAATTTGTAAGTTGATAAAAAGTTTTAAGTATATCGATAAATAAGGAAATTTAAAAGGACAGAATTTAACTTAATTTGAGGAAGCCGATCTCGAGAATGCAAGTACGGTGAAAATGGGAAAAATTTCATGATTTTATTTTGAGGCCATACTTACCAGTCTTATAGAGTTTGACATGCTGATCAAGAATATATGGGGTTTGTACCCTGTTGACCGACTAGGGGCGAAGTTTTACCATTCACACTATTTGTGAGGGGATGCGGTTTTACCTCCACATTTGAATTAAGTTTGATTTTTATTAATTAATAATTACTACTTTAATAATTAAACTAATAATGGAAATCAAAAAGTGATAAATTTGCGATCGCTATTGCACTTTCTTTATTAACAACGAAACTCACACTCACTCCACAAACTTTACTGCACTTTGTGTGCATTTTGAAGAGCAACTCACGATCAATCGATCCATATATTTGAAATTAAGTAAGTCCATTTTTTTCATATTTTTTGTCTTAAAAGTTGCTCTAATTCTACACTGTGATGTTTGTTTAATTCAAATAGAAATATAGCATCGCTATTTAAGCGCTATTATTTCATTCGTATTTTAATTAATCCAAGATAATTACACTTGCACTCTTTGCCGAGTGCTTAAATAAAATTGATTTAATTCACTCTAGTGAAACTTACACTCTAATTTGTCATTCTATATCACTTTTTTCCAATAATCTTGCAATATTTTAGAGGCACAAATTCATGCCAATTTCTATTACAAACATTATTTTAAATTGCTAGAGTTTTATTTACTAATTTAAATTCAATTATTCAATTAAATTGAGTATCATTCAAAATAAATGTACTATCTTAACATTTATTAAGCATTTTTCAATATTAATGAATTTAATATAAAGGTAGATATATTTGTTGTTATTTTAAGGATAGTCGAAATACTTAGTTAATGCTAAGATTTATTTATATTATAAATATACAAAACATTGTAATTATAATATTTACAATTTTTTCAAATTGATTATGATGTAATCTAGTTTTGAAATTAAATTAGTTTTACAGTTTCATAAAATTACCAATTCTAACTTTCTTTCATAATAATAAATTTAATTCTCTGTTTAAATTCAATGTTTTATTTTTGTTTGAGTTTAAGTCAAAATTACAAATATTTACTATTAAGTTCCTTATAAACAAATTTATTAATTTTAATAATACCTTACCTGAAACGATGTGGAACATCTTCATCTTTAAATTTAAATTAAACTTAGATTTTAAACTATTCATCAAAGATTTTCTTAACTATTTATTAATTATAAAATGGAAGTTAAAATCAAGGAAAGTAATTTAGAATAA